>JASPKZ010009520.1:0-33666 GCA_030220185.1 Diploptera punctata | reverse complement strand
ATTTTAGTCCGAATTGTTTGCATTATAATCCCGCACACCGGTCTCTAGATAGTATTTTTGCATTTTTTGAAGTATCGAAAATTTTGACAAGTTTCTGGTCAAACTGTAGATTTCCAACACAATTTGAAAATTCTGGCACTTATACTGGGAATGCTTCTATCATAAAGACTTTACACAGTTTCAAGACAAGTAAAATTTTGCAATTTTTTAACAATGGAGAATTTTTAATTAATTTTTTTTGTTAATCTGTAAGACGATAACACACCGGAAAATTCAATTTTGGAAATTCTGGATTCAGACCGGATTGTTTGCGATTATAACTCCCGACGAAGTCTCTAGATATATTATTTTTGCATTTTTTTTTGTAACTTTCGAAAAAATTTGACATTTTCTGTTAAAACGTAAGATATAACAATTTTCCAAACACTATTTTGAAACTCTGTACTTATACTGGGATTTTTTTGCATCATAAACGCTATACACAGTCTCAAGAAAGTAATTTTGGAATTTCTTAATAATCGAGAATTTTGACATTGGAATTGCACAATAAAATTCTCAATGTAATTGAAATTCTTAACTACTAGAATAACTTGCCACCCCTATCTTATCTTTTGTTAATCTGTAAGACAAAATAAGAACGGAAAACACAATTTTTAAATTTTGGATTTAGTCCGGATTGTTTGCATTATAAATCCCGGACACAGACAGTAGAAAGTATTTTTGTAGATTTTGAAGTTTCGAAAAAGTTGACATTTTCCTGGTCAAAATGTAAGAATATAACATTGTACAACACAATTTTGAAATTCTGTTCTTAGACTGCATTTTATGCATTATAAACCCTTTAAAGGGTCTCAAGAAAGTAGTATTTCTTCAATTCCTTATAATCAAGAATTTTTACATTTTTTGTTTATCTTGTAAGACGATACCACGGAAACTCAATTTTGCAAATTTGGATTTTAGTCCGAAATTTTTTGCATTATAAATCCCGGACAGAGTCTCTAAAGAGTATGTTGGCATTTTTTGAAATTTCGAAATTTTGACAATTTCTGGTCAAACTCTAACATTTTCCAAACACATTTTGAAATTCTGTACTTATCCTGGATTTTTAAACGCTTTACACCAGTCTCAAGAATGTAATTTTCATATTTCTAAATAATCCAGAATTCTTACATTTTTTGTTAATCTGAAGACGATAACCACGGAAAACTCAATTTGAAATTATAGATATAGAACGGATTGTTTGCATTCTAAATCCCAGACACAGTTTCTAGATAGTATTTTTGGCATTCTTGAAGTTTCGAAAACTTTGATAATTTCTGGTCAAACTATAAGATATAACATTGTATAACACAATTTTGAAATTCTGTACTTTACTCTTCTGCATTTTATGCATTATAAACGCATTTACACTGCTTCAAGAAAGTAATCTTTGCAATTTCTTAATAATCGAGAATTTTTACAAGGTGATAACCACGGAAAACTCAATTTTTAAATTCTGGATTTAGAGCGGATTCCTTGCATTATAAATCCCGAACAAAGTCTCTAGATAGTATTTTAATTTTTTTTGAGCATTCGGAAATTTTGAATTTTTCTGATCAAACTATAAGAATATAACATTGTACAACACAATTTTGAAATGCTGTACTTTTTACAGGATTTTTTGCATCATAAACGCTTTACACAGTCTCAAGAAAGTAATTTTGCAATTTCTTAATAATCGAGAGTTTTTACATTTTTTTAATCTGTAAGACGGTAACCACGGAAACTCCAATTTGAAATTCTGAATTTAGACCCGATTCTTTGCATTATAAATCCCGGACACAGTGTCTAGATAGTGTTTTTGCATTTTTTGAAGATTCGAAAAAATTCACATTTTCTGGTCAAACTGTAAAAATATAACATTTTTGAACACAATTTTGAAATTCCATACTTTTACTGGATTTTTTGCAGCATAAAGGCTTTACACATTTTCAAGAAAGTAATTTTGCGATCTCTTAATAATCCAGAATTTTTACATTTTTTTTAATCTAATACAATATCCACGGAAATCTCAATTTTGTAAATTTGGATTTAGACCCTATTTTTTGCATTATAAATCCCGGACGCAGTCTCTAGATAGTATACTTGCATTTTTTGAACTTTCGAAAAATTTTACATTTTCCGGTCAAACTGTAAGTATATAATATTTTACAACACAATTTTGAAATTATGTACTTATACTGGATTTTTTGCATCATAAACGGATTACACAGTCTCATGAAAGTAATTTTGCAATTCCTTAATAATCGATAATTTGTAAATTTTTTTGTTAATCTGTAAGAAAATAACAACGGAATGGTCAATTTTTAAATTTTGAATTTAGTCCGAATTGTTTGCATTAAAAATCCCGTACACAGACTCTCGATAGTATTTTTGTAGATTTTGAATTTGATATTTTCTGGTCACACTGTAAGAATATAATATTCTACAACACAATTTTGAATTTCTGTTCATATACTGAATTGTTTTTCATTATAAACGCATTACAGAGTCTTAAGAAATTAATTTTGCAATTTCTTAATAATCGAGAATTTTTACATTTTGTTTGTTAATCTGTAAGTGAATAACCTTGGAAAACTCAATTTTGAAATTTTTGATTTAGTCCGAATTGTTTCCATTATAAATCCAGCACACAGTCTCTAGGTAGTACTTTTGCATTTTTTGAAGTTACGAAAAATTTGACATTTTCTGGTCAAACTAAAAGAATATAACACTTTCCAACACAATTTTTAAAATTCTGTATTTATAATGGATTTTTTGCATCATAAACGCTTATCACACTCTTAACAAAGTAATTTTGCAATGTCTTAAATAAACGAGAATTTATATTTTATTTGTTAATCTGGTAAGTTAACTATAACCACGAGAAAACTCAATTTTGAAAATCTGGATTTAGACCGGATTGTTTGCATTTATAAATCCCGGACATAGTCTCTGGATAGTATTTTTGCATTTTTTGAGGTTTCGTGAATTTTGAATTTGTCTGGTCAAACTATAAGAATATACAACACATCACAGTTTTGAAATTTATTACTTATACTGGATTTTTTGCATCATAAACGCATTACACACTCTCAAGAAAATAATGTTGCAATTTCTTAAAAATCGAGAAGTTTTACATTTTATTTGCTAATCTGTATGACTATGAACACGGAAAACTCAATTTTGAAAAGCTGGATTTAGACCGGATTGTTTGCATTATAAATCCCGGGCACAGTCTCTAGATAGTATTTTCGCATTTTTTGATGTTTCCTGAATTTTGAATTTGTCTGGTCAAACTATAACAATAGACAACCCAACACAATTTTGAAATTCTCTACTTATACTGGATTTTTTGCATCATAAACGCAATACACCGTCTCAAGAAAGTAATTTTGCAATTTCTTAATAATCGAGAAGTTTTACATTTTATTTGCTAATCTGTAAGACTATAAACACGGAAAACTCAATTTTGGAATTCTGGATTTAGACCGGATTGTTTGCATTATAAATCCCGGACACAGTCTCTAGATAGTATTTTCGCATTTTTTGATGTTTCCTGAATTTTGACATTTTCTGATCAAAGTATAACAATATAACAATGTACAACACAATATTGAAATTCTGTACTTATACTGGATTTTTTGCATCATAAAATCATTACACAGTCTCAAGAAAGTAATTTTACAGTTTCTTAATAATCGATAAATTTTACATTTTATTTGTTAATCTGTAAGACTATAAACACGGAAAACTCAATTTTGAAATTCTGGGTTTAGACGGGTTTGTTAGCATTGTAAATCCCGGACACAGTCCGGTATTAGATAGTATTTTTGAATTTTTTGAAGTTACGAAAATGTTGACATTTTCTGTTCGAACTATAAGAATATAACATTGTACAACACAATTTTGAAATTCTGTACATATTTTGTGCATTATAAACGCTTAAAACTGTCTGAAGAAAGTAGTTCTGCAATTTCATAATAATCGAAAACTTTACATTTTTGTGTTAATCAGTAAGACAATAACCACGGAAAATTCAATTTTTAAATTTTGGATTTAGTCCGAATTGTTTGCATTATAAATCCCGCACACTGTCTCTAGATAGTATTTTTGCATTTTTTGAAGTATCGAAAATTTTGACAATTTCTGGTCAAACTGTAAGATTTTCCAACACAATTTTGAAATTCTGCACTTATACTGGAATGTTTCTATCATAAAGACTTTACACAGTTTCAAGAAAGTAATTTTGCAATTTTTTAACAATGGAGAATTTTTAATTTTTTTTTTGTTAATCTGTAAGACGATAACCACGGAAAATTCAATTTTGAAATTCTGGATTCAGACCGGATTGTTTGCATTATAAATCCCGGACGAAGTCTGTAGATAGTATTTTTGCATTTTTTTTTAACTTTCGAAAAATTTTACATTTTCTGTTAAAACTGTAAGAATATAACATTTTCAAACACTATTTTGAAACTCTGTACTTATACTGAATTTTTTTGCATCATAAACGCTATACACAGTCTCAAGAAAGTAATTTTGGAATTTCTTAATAATCGAGAATTTTTACATTGAATTGCACAATAAAATTCTCAATGTAATTGAAATTCTTAACTACTAGAATAACTTGCCACCCCTATCTTATCTTTTGTTAATCTGTAAGAAAATAAGAACGGAAAACACAATTTTTAAATTTTGGATTTAGTCCGGATTGTTTGCATTATAAATCCCGGACACAGACAGTAGAAAGTATTTTTGTAGATTTTGAAGTTTCGAAAAAGTTGACATTTTCTGGTCAAAATGTAAGAATATAACATTGTACAACACAATTTTGAAATTCTGTTCTTAGACTGCATTTTATGCATTATAAACCCTTTAAAGGGTCTCAAGAAAGTATTTCTTCAATTCCTTAATAATCAAGAATTTTTACATTTTTTTGTTTATCTGTCAGACGATACCCACGGAAAACTCAATTTTGCAAATTTGGATTTAGTCCGAAATTTTTTGCATTATAAATCCCGGACAGAGTCTCTAAAGAGTATGTTGGCATTTTTTGAAATTTCGAAAATTTTGACAATTTCTGGTCAAACTCTAACATTTTCCAACACAATTTTGAAATTCTGTACTTATCCTGGATTTTTTAAACGCTTTACACAGTCTCAAGAATGTAATTTTCATATTTCTAAATAATCCAGAATTCTTACATTTTTTGTTAATCTGTAAGACGATAACCACGGAAAACTCCATTTTGAAATTATGGATATAGAACGGATTGTTTGCATTCTAAATCCCAGACACTGTTTCTAGATAGTATTTTTGCATTCTTTGAAGTTTCGAAAACTTTGATAATTTCTGGTCAAACTATAAGAATATAACATTGTATAACACAATTTTGAAATTCTGTACTTTACTGCATTTTATGCATTATAAACGCTTTACACTGCTTCAAGAAAGTAATTTTGCAATTTCTTAATAATCGAGAATTTTTACAAGGTGATAACCACGGAAAACTCAATTTTGAAAATTTGGACTTAGTCCTTATTTTTTGTATTATAAATCCCGGACACAGTCTCTAGATAGTATTTTTGCATTTTTTTAAGTTTCCAAAAATTTGACATTCTCTGGTCAATCTGTAAGAATATAACATTTTCCAACACAATATTGAAATTCTGTACATAGACTACATTTTATCCATTATTAACGCTATACATTGTTTCAAGGACGTAATTTTGCATTTTCTTAATAATCGACAATTTTTAGATTTTATTTGTTAGTCTGTAAGATTATAACCAGGGAAAACTCAATTTAGAAATTCTGGATTTAGACTGGATTGTTTGCTTTATAAATCCCGGACACAGTCTCTAGATAGTATTTTTGCATTTTATGAAGTTTCGAAAAATTTGACATTTTCTGGTCAAATTATAGGAATATAACATTGTACAGCACACTTTTCAAATTCTGTTCTTTTACTGGATTTTTTGCATCATAAACGCTTTACACAGTCTCAAGAATGTAATTTTGCAATTTCTTAATAATCGACAATTTTTAAATTTTATTTGTTGATCTGTAAGACGATAACCACGGAAAACTCAACTTTGAAATTCTGGATTTTGTCCGAATTGCTTGCATTATAAATCCCGTACACAGACTCAAGATAGTATTTTTGTAGATTTTGAAGTTTCGAAAAATTTGACATTTTCATGTCAAGCTTTAAAAATATAACATTTTCCAACACAATTTTGAAATTATGTACTTATACTGGATTTTTTGCATCATAAACGCATTACACAGTCTCATGAAAGTAATTTTGCAATTCCTTAATAATCGATAATTTGTAAATTTTTTTGTTAATCTGTAAGAAAATAACAACGGAATGGTCAATTTTTAAATTTTGAATTTAGTCCGAATTGTTTGCAATAAAAATCCCGTACACAGACTCTCGATAGTATTTTTGTAGATTTTGAATTTGATATTTTCTGGTCACACTGTAAGAATATAATATTCTACAACACAATTTTGAAATTCTGTACATATACTGAATTTTGTTTCATTATAAACGCATTACACAGTCTTAAGAAATTAATTTTGCCATTTCTTAATAATCGAGAATTTTTACATTTTGTTTGTTAATCTGTAAGTGAATAACCTCGGAAAACTCAATTTTGAAATTTTGGATTTAGTCCTAATTGTTTCCATTATAAATCCAGCACACAGTCTCTAGGTAGTACTTTTGCATTTTTTGAAGTTACGAAAGATTTGACATTTTCTGGTCAAACTAAAAGAATATAACATTTTCCAACACAATTTTTAAAATTCTGTATTTATAATGGATTTTTTGCATCATGAACGCTTATCACAGTCTTAAGAAAGTAATTTTGCAATGTCTTAATAAACGAGAATTTATATTTTATTTGTTAATTTGTAGGACTATAACCACGGAAAACTCAATTTTGAAAATCTGGATTTAGACCGGATTGTTTGCATTATAAATCCCGGACATAGTCTCTGGATAGTATTTTTGCATTTTTTGAGGATTCGTGAATTTTGAATTTGTCTGGTCAAACTATAGGAATATACAACACAACAGAGTTTTGAAATTTATTACTTATACTGGATTTTTTGCATCATAAACGCATTACACACTCTCAAGAAAATAATTTTGCAATTTCTTAAAAATCGAGAAGTTTTACATTTTATTTGCTAATCTGTATGACTATAAACACGGAAAACTCAATTTTAAAAATCTGGCTTTAGACTGGATTGTTTGCATTATAAATCCCGGACACAGTCTCTAGATAGTATTTTCATATTTTTTTAAAATTTCGTGAATTTTTAATTTGTCTCATCAAACTATAACAATATACAACCCAACACAATTTTGAAATTCTCTACTTATACTGGATTTTTTGCATCATAAACGCATTACACCGTCTCAAGAAAGTAATTTTGCAATTTCTTAAGAATCGAAAAGTTTTACGTTTTATTTGCTAATCTGTTAGACTATAAACACAGAAAACTCAATTTTGGAATTCTGGATTTAGACCGGAACGTTTGCATTAAAAATCCCAGACACAGTCTCTAGATAGTATTTTTGATTTTTTAAGTTACGAAAATGTTGACATTTTCTGTTCAAACTATAAGAATATAACATTGTACAACACAATTTTGAAATTCTGTACATATTTTGTGCATTATAAACGCTTAAAACTGTCTGAAGAAAGTAGTTTTGCAATTTCATAGTAATCGAGAACTTTACATTTTTGTGTTAATCTGTAAGACAGTAACCACGGAAAATTCCATTTTTAAATTTTGGATTTAGTCCGAATTGTTTTCATTATAATTCCCGCACACTGTCTCTAGATAGTATTTTTGCATTTTTTGAAGTATCGAAAATTTTGACAATTTCTGGTGAAACAGTAAGATTTTCCAACACAATTTTGAAATTCTGCACTGAAAGTAATTTTGCAATTTTTTAACAATGGAGAATTTTTAAATTTTTTTTGTTAATCTGTAAGACGATAACCACGGAAAACTCAATTTTGAAATTCTGGATTCAGACCGGATTGTTTGCATTATAAATTCCGGACGAAGTCTCTAGATAGTATTTTTGCATTTTTTTTTAACTTTCGAAAAATTTTACATTTTCTGTTAAAACTGTAAGAATATAACATTTTCAAACACTATTTTGAAACTCTGTACTTATACTGAATTTTTTTGCATCATAAACGCTATACACAGTCTCAAGAAAGTAATTTTGCAATTTCTTAATAATCGAGAATTTTTACATTGAATTGCACAATAAAATTCTCAATGTAATTGAAATTCTTAACTACTAGAATAACTTGCCACCCCTATCTTATCTTTTGTTAATCTGTAAGAAAATAAGAACGGAAAACACAATTTTTAAATTTTGGATTTAGTCCGGATTGTTTGCATTATAAATCCCGGACACAGACAGTAGAAAGTATTTTTGTAGATTTTGAAGTTTCGAAAAAGTTGACATTTTCTGGTCAAAATGTAAGAATATAACATTGTACAACACAATTTTGAAATTCTGTTCTTAGACTGCATTTTATGCATTATAAACCCTTTAAATGGTCTCAAGAAAGTATTTCTTCAATTCCTTAATAATCAAGAATTTTTACATTTTTTTGTTTATCTGTAAGACGATACCCACGGAAAACTCGATTTTGAAAATTTGGATTTAGTGCGAAATTTTTTGCATTATAAATCCCGGACAGAGTCTCTAAAGAGTATGTTGGCATTTTTTGAAATTTCGAAAATTTTGACAATTTCAGGTCAAACTCTAACATTTTCCAACACAATTTTGAAATTCTGTACTTATCCTGGATTTTTAAACGCTTTACACAGTCTCAAGAATGTAATTTTCATATTTCTAAATAATCCAGAATTCTTACATTTTTTGTTAATCTGTAAGACGATAACCACGGAAAACTCAATTTTGAAATTATAGATATAGAACGGATTGTTTGCATTCTAAATCCCAGACACAGTTTCTAGATAGTATTTTTGCATTCTTTGAAGTTTCGAAAACTTTGATAATTTCTGGTCAAACTATAAGAATATAACATTGTATAACACAATTTTGAAATTCTGTACTTTACTGCATTTTATGCATTATAAACGCTTTACACTGCTTCAAGAAAGTAATTTTGCAATTTCTTAATAATCGAGAATTTTTACAAGGTGATAACCACGGAAAACTCAATTTTGAAAATTTGGACTTAGTCCTTATTTTTTGTATTATAAATCCCGGACACAGTCTCTAGATAGTGTTTTTGCATTTTTTTAAGTTTCCAAAAATTTGACATTCTCTGGTCAATCTGTAAGAATATAACATTTTCCAACACAATTTTGAAATTCTGTACATAGACTACATTTTATCCATTAAACGCTATACACTGTTTCAAGGAAGTAATTTTGCATTTTCTTAATAATCGACAATTTTTAGATTTTATTTGTTAGTCTGTAAGATTATAACCAGGGAAAACTCAATTTAGAAATTCTGGATTTAGACTGGATTGTTTGCTTTATAAATCCCGGACACAGTCTCTAGATAGTATATTTGCATTTTATGAAGTTTCGAAAAATTTGACATTTTCTGGTCAAATTATAGGAATATAACATTGTACAGCACACTTTTCAAATTCTGTTCTTTTACTGGATTTTTTGCATCATAAACGCTTTACACAGTCTCAAGAATGTAATTTTGCAATTTCTTAATAATCGACAATTTTTACATTTTATTTGTTGATCTGTAAGACGATAACCACGGAAAACTCAACTTTGAAATTCTGGATTTTGTCCGAATTGCTTGCATTATAAATCCCATACACAGACTCATGATAGTATTTTTGTAGATTTTGAAGTTTCGAAAAATTTGACATTTTCATGTCAAGCTTTAAAAATATAACATTTTCCAACACAATTTTGAAATTCTGTACTTAGACTGCATTTTATGATTTATAATCGCTCTACGCTGTCACAAGAAAGTAATTTTGCAATTTCTTAATTTTCGAGAATTTTTACATTTTTTTGTTAATGTGTAAGACGATAATCACGGAAAACTCAATTTTGAAATTCTGGATTTAGTCCGAATTGTTTGCATTATAAATCCCATACACAGACTCTAGATAGTATATTTGTAGATTTTGTAATTTCGAAAAATTTGACAAGCTGTAAGAATGTAACATTGTACAACAGAATTTTGAAATTCTGTACTTATACTGGAATTTTTGTATCATAAACGCTTTACGCAATCTCAAGAAAGTAATTTTGCAATTTCTTAATAATCGAAAATTTTTACATTTTTTTGTTAATCTGTAAGACGATAACCACGGAACACTCAATTTTGATATTCTGGATTTAGCCTGGGTTATTTGCATTATAAATCCCGGACACAGTCTATTGATAGTATTTTTGCATTTTTTGAAGTCTCGTTAATTTTGAATTTGTCTTGTCAATCTATGAGAATATAAAACACAACACAATTTTGGAATTCTGTACTTATACTGGATTTTTTGCATCATACACGCATTACACACTCTCAAGAATGTAATTTTGCATTTTCTTAATAATCGAGAAGTTTTACATTTTATTTGCTAATCTGTAAGGCTATAAAAACGAAAAACTCAATTTTGAAATTGTGGGTTTAGACCAGATAGTTTGTATTATAAATGCCGGACACAGTCTCTAGATAGTATTTTTGAATTTTTTAAAGCTACGAAAAATTTGACATTTTCTGGTCAAACTATAAGAATATAACAATGTACAACACAATTTTGAAATTCTGTACTTATACCTAATTTTTGCATCATAAACGCTTTACACAGTCTCAAGAAAGTAATTTTTTAATAATCGAGAATTTTTAAATTTCTTTTGTTAATCTGTAAGACGATAACCACGGAAAACTCAATTTTGAAATTCTGGATTCAGACCGGATTGTTTGCATTATAAATCCCGGACGAAGTCTCTAGATAGTATTTTTGCATATTTGAACTTTCGAAAAATTTGACATCTTCTGTTCAAACTGTAAGAATATAACATTTTCCAACACAATTTTGAAATTCTGTACTTATATTTTTTGCATCATTAACGCTTCACACAGTCCCACGAAAGTAATTTTGCAATTTCCTTATAATCGAGAATTGTTACATATTTTTGTTAATATAAGACGATAATCACGGAAAACTCAATTTTGAAAATCTGGATTTAGACCTTATTTTTTGCACTATAAATCCCGGACACAGTCTCTAGATAGTATTTTTACATTTTTTGAAGTATCGAAAATGTTGACATTTTCTGGTCAAATTATAGGGATATAGCATTGTACTACACAAATTTGAAATTCTGCACTGAGACTGCATTTTATGCATTATAAACGCTTTAAAGAGTCTCAAGAAAGTAATTTTGCAATTTCTTAATAATCAACAATTTTTACATTTTTTGTTAATCTGTAAGACGATAACCACGGTAAACTCAATTTTGAAAATTAGGATTTAGTCCTTAAATTTTGCATTATAAATCCCGGACACAGTCTCTAGATAGTATTCTTGCATTTTTTGAAGTTTCGAAAAATTTGACATTTTCTGGTCAATATCTGAGAATATAACTTTTTCCAACACAATTTTGAAATTCTGTACTTATACCGGATTTTATGCATCATAAATGCTTTACACAGTCTCAAGAAAGTAATTTTGCAATTTCTTAATAATCGAAAATTTTTACATTTTATTTATTGATCTGTAAGACTATAACCACGGAAAAATCAATTTCGAAATTCTGGATTTAGACCGGATTGTTTGCATTATAAATCCCGGACACAGTATCCAGATAGTATTTTTGCATTGTTTTGAAGTTTCGAAAAATTTAACATTTTCTGGTCAAACTGTAAGAATATAACATTTTACAACACAGTTTTGAAATTATGTACTTATAGTGTGTGTTTGCATTATAAACGCTTTACACAGTCTTAAGAAAGTAATTTTGCAATTTCATAATAATCGAGAATTTTTACATTTTGTTTGTTAAATCTGTGAGTGAATAACCACGGAAAAGTATTTTGAAGTTTTTTATTTAGTCCGAAACGTTTCCATTATAAATCCAGGACAATCTCTTGGTAGAAATTTAGCACTTTTTGAATTTAGAAAAAATTGACATTTTCTGTTCAAAATCTAAGAATATAACATTTTCCAAATCATTTTTGAAATTCTGTACTTATACCGGATTTTATGCATCATAAATGCTTTACACAGTCTCAATAAATTAATTTTGCAATTTCTTAATAATCGAGAATTTTTACATTTTATTTGTTGATCTGTAAGACTATAACCATGGAAAACTCAATTTTGAAAATCTGGATTTAGACCGGATTGTTTGCATTATAAATCCCGGACACAGTCTCTAGATACTATTTTTGCATTTTTTAAACATACGAAAATTTTGACATTTTCTGGTCAAATTATAAGAATATAACAATGTACAACACAATTTTTAAATTCTGTACTTATACTGCATTTTTTGCATCATAAAATCATTACACAGTCTCAAATAAGTAATCCTACAGTTTCTTAATAATCGAGAAGTTTTACATTTTATTTGTTAATCTGTAAGACTATACACACGGAAAACTCAATTTTGAAATTCTGGGTTTAGACCGGATTGTTTGCATTATAAATCCCTGACACAGTCTCTAGATAGTTTTTTGTATATTTTGAAGTTACGAAAATTTTGACATTTTCTGGTCAAACTCTAAGAATATAACATTTTCCAACACAGTTTTGAAATTCTGTACATAGATGCATTTTATGCATTAAAAACGCTTTACACTGTCCCAAGAAAGTAATTTTACAATTTCTTAACAATCTAGAATTTTTACATTTTTATGTTAATCTGTAAGACGGTAACCTCGGAAAACACAATTTTTGAAAATTTGGATATAGTCCTTATTTTTTGCTTATAAACCCCGGACACAGTCTCTAGAGAATATTTTAGTAGATTTTCAAGTTTCGAAAAATTTGACATTTTCTGGTCAAACTGTAAGAATGTAACATTTTCCAATACAATTTTGAAATTCTGTACTTATACTGGATTTTTTGCATCATAAACGCTTTACTCAGTCTAAAGAAAGTAATTTTGCAATTTCTTAATACTCGAGAATTTTTACATTGAATTCCACAATAAAATTCTCAATGTAAATGAAATTCCTAACTACTAGAATAACTTGCCAACCCTATCTTATCTTTTGTAAATCTGTGAGAAAATATTAACGGAAAACTCAATTTTTAAATTTTGGATTTAATCCGAATTGTTTGCTTTAAAAATCCCGGACACTGACAGTAGATATTTGTAGATTTTGAAGATTCGAAAAATTTGACATTTTCTGGTCAAAATGTAAGAATATATATCATTGCAAAAAAAACCAATATAAGTACAGAATTTCAAAATTGTGTTGTACAATGTTATATTCTTGTAGTTTGAACAGAAGATGTCAAATTCTTCGAAACTTCAAAAAATGCAAAAATACTATCTGAAGACTGTGTCCGGGATTTATAATGCAAACAATTCGGACCTAATCCAAAATTTCAAAATTGAGTTTTCCGTGGTTGTCGTCTAACAGATTAACAAGAAATGTAAAAAAATCTGGATTATTAAGAAATTGAAAATTTACTTTCTTGAGACTGTGTATAGCGCTTATGGTGCACGAAATCCAGTATAAGTACAGAATTTAAAAACTGTGTTGGATAATGTTATATTCTTTCAGTTTGACCAGAAAATGTCAAATTTTTCGAAACTTCAAAAAATGCTCAAATACTATCTAGAGACCGTGTCCGGGATTTATAATGCAAACAATCCGGTCTAAATCCACAATTTCGAAATTGAGTTTTCGTGGTTATAGTCTTACCGATTAAAAAATAAAATGTAAAAATTCTCGATTATTAAGAAATTGCAAAATTACATTCTTGAGATTATTTAAAATTTAATGATGCAATAAATCCAAAATAAGTACAGAAATTCAAAATTGTGTTGTAAAATGTTGTATTCTTACAGTTCGGCCAGAAAATGTTAAATTTTTCCAATCTTCATAAAATACAAAACTCCTATCCAGAAAATGTGTCCGGGATTTATAATGCATAAACTAAGAACTAAATCCAAATATTCAAAATTGATTTGTCTGTGGTTATCGTCTTACAGATTAACAAAAAAATGTAAAAATTCACGATTATTAATAAATTGCAAAATTACATTCGTGGGAGACTTAAAAGCGTTTATAACGCATATAATGCACTCTAAGTACAGAATTTGAGAATTGTGTTTTACAATGTTATATTCAGGTCAAATAGTCCCCCATTCGGTTCTCCGGGCGGGGACTACTTCAGGGAACCCATGCCAAAGGCTCAAACACAATGTTATATTCTCTCAGTTTGAACAGAAAATGTCAAATTCTTCGGAAAAAATGCAAAAATACTATATAAAGACTGTCTCCGGGATCTATAATGTAAACAATTCGGACTAAATCCAAAATTTCAAAATTGAGTTTTCAGTGGTTGTCGTCTAACAGATTAACAAAAAAATGTAAAAATTCTGGATTATTAAGAAATTGCAAAATTACTTTCTTGAGACAGTGTGAAGCGTTTATAATGCATAAAATGCAGTATAAGTACAGAATTTAAAAATTGTGTTGGAAACTGTTATATTCATATAGTTTGACCAGAAAATATCAAAATTTTCGTAAATTCAAAAAAACGCAAAAATACTATCAAGAGAATGCGTAACGGTGTTGATAATGCAAACAATCTGGTTTAATCCAGAATTTTAAAATTGAGTTTTCCGTGGTTATAGCCTTAAGATGAACAAATAAAATTTAAAGTTCTCGATTATTAAGAAATTGCAAAATTATTTTCTTGAGACAGTGTATAGCGCTTGTGATGCAAGAAATCCAGTATAAGTACAGAATTTCAAAATTGTTTTGGAAAATGTTATATTCCTACAGTTTGACCAGAAAATGTCAAATTTTCGAAACTTCAAAAAATGCAAAAATTCTATCCAGAGACTGTGTCCGGGAATTATAATGCAAGAAAAAGGACTAAATCCAAATATTCAAAATTGAGTTGTTCGTGGTTACCGTCTTACAGATTAACGAAATATGTAAAAATTCTCGATTTTTAAGAAATTGCTTTCTTGAGACAGTTTAAAGCGTTTATAGTGAATAAAATGCCGTCTAAGTACAGAAATTCAAAATTCTGTTGTCAATGATATATTCTTATAGTTTGGCCAGAAAATGTCAAAATTACGAAACTTCAAAAAATGCTCAAATACTATCTAGAGACTGTGTCCGGGATATATGGAGCAAACAATCCGGTCTAAATCCAGAATTTAAAAATTGAGTTTTTCGTAGTTATAGTCTTACAGATTAACAAATAAAATGTAAAAATTCTCGATTATTAAAAAATTACAAAATTATTTTCTTGAGACTGTTTAAGGTGTTTATGATGCAAAAAATCCAAAATAAATACAGAAATTAAAAATTGTGTTTTAAAATATTGTATTCTCACAGTTTGACCAGAAAATGTTAACTTTTTCGAATCTTCATAATATACAAAAATTCTGTCTAGAAACTGTGTCCGGGATTTATAATGCATAAACTAAGAACTAAGTCCAAATATTCAAAATTGAGTTGTCCATGGTTATCGTCTTAAAGATTAACAAAAAATGTAAAAATTCTCGATTATTAACAAATTGGAAAATTATTTTCTTGAGACATTGTAAAGCGTTTATAATGCATAATATGCAATCTAAGTACAGAATTTAAAAATTGTGTTGTAAAATTTGTTTCATACAGTTTGGCCAGAAAAGTTAAATTTTTCGAAACTTCAAAAAATGCAAATATTCTATCTACAAACTGTGTCCGGGATGAATAATGCAAAAACTAAGGACTAAATTCAAATATTCAAAATTGAGTTTTCCGTGGTTATCGTCTTACAGATTAACAAAAAAATGTAAAACTTCTCGATTATTAAGAAATTGCAAAATTACTTTCATGAGACAGTGTAAAGCGTTTATAATGCAAAAAATCCAATCTAAGTACAAAATTTCAAAATTTTGTTGGAAAAATTTATATTCTTAC
Organism: Diploptera punctata; assembly: GCA_030220185.1. Lineage (NCBI taxonomy): Eukaryota > Metazoa > Arthropoda > Insecta > Blattodea > Blaberidae > Diploptera > Diploptera punctata. The sequence continues at coordinate 17,498 of JASPKZ010009520.1, read as the reverse complement.
AGTTTGACCACAAAATGTCTAATTTTTCGAAACATCAACAAATGCAAGAATACTATCTAGAGACTGTGTGCGGGATTTATAATGCAAACAATTCGGATTAAATCCAAATTTTCAAAATTGAATTTTCAGTTTTTATCGTCATACAGGTTAACAGAAAAATGTAAAAATTCTCGATTATTAAGAAATTGCAAAATTATTTTCTTGAGACATTGTAAAGCGTTTATAATGCATGAAATGCAATCTAAGTACACAATTTCAAAATTGTGTTGTAAATTGTTATATTCTTACAATTAGACCAGAAAATGTCAAATTTTTCGAAACTTCAAAAATGCAAATATTCTATCTAGAAACTGTGTCCGGGATGTATAATGCAAAAACTAAGGACTAAATCCAAATATTCAAAATTGAGTATTCCGTGGTTATCGTCTTACAGATTAACAAAAAATGTAAAAATTCTCGATTATTAAGAAATTGCAAAATTACTTTCTTGAGACAGTGTAAAGCGTTTATAATGCATAAAATGCAGTATAAGTACAGAATTTAACAATTCTATTGGAAACGTTTATATTCTTATAGTTTGACCAGAAAATGTCAAAATTTTCTTAACTTCAAAAAAATGCAAAAATACTATCAAGGGACTGCGTCAGGATGTTTATAATACAAACAATCCGGTCGAAATCCAGGATTTTAAAATTGAGTTTTCCGTGGTTATAGTCTTAAGATGAACAAATAAAATTTAAAGTTCTCGATTATTAGGAAATTGCAAAATTACTTTCTTGATACTGTGTATAGCGCTTATGATACAAGAAATTCAGTACAAGTACAGAATTTCAAAATTGTTTTGGAAATTGTTATATTATTACAGTTTGACCAGAAAATGTCAAATTTTCGAAACTTCAAAAAATGCAAAAATTCTATCCAGAGACTGTGTCCGGGAATTGTAATGCAAAAAATAAGTAATAAATCCAAATATTCAAAATTGAGTTGACAATGGTTATCGTCTTACAGATTAACGAAAAAATGTAAAAATTGTAGATTTTTAAGGAATTGATTTCTTGAGATAGTTTAAAGCGTTTATAATGAATAAAATGCCGTCTAAGTACAGAATTTCAAAATTGTGTTGTACAATTTGGCCAGAAAATGTTAAATTTTTCCAATCTTCATAAGATACAAACATTATATCTAGAAACCGTGACCGGGATTTATAATGCATAAACTAAGGATTAAATCCAAATATTCAAAATTTAGTTGACCGTGGTTATCGTCTTCCAGATTAACAAAAAATTTTAAAAATTCTCGATTATTAAGAAATTGCAAAATTACTTACTTGAGAGAGTGAAAAGCGTTTATAATGCATATAATGCACTCTAAGTACAGAATTTCAAAATTGTGTTGTACAATGTTCTTATTGTTTGTCCAGAAAATGTCAAAATTTTCGAAACTTCAAAAAATGCTCAAATACTATCTAGAGACTGTGTCCGGGATTTATAATGCAAACAATCCGGTCTAAATCCAGAATTTCAAAATTGAGTTTTCCGTAGTTATAGTCTTTCAGATTAACAAGTAAAATGTAAAAATTCTAGATTATTAAGAATATGCAAAATTACTTTCTTGAGACTGTTTAAAGCGTTTATGATGCAAGAAATCCAAAATAAGTACAGAATTTGAAAATTGTGTTGTACAAAGTTATATTCTTAGAGTTTGAACAGAAAATGTCAAATTCTTCGAAACTTCAAAAAATGCAAAAATACTATCTAAAGACTGTGTCCGGGATTTTTAATGCAAACAATTCGGACCAAATCCAAAATTTCAAAATTGAGTTTTCCGAGATTATCGTCTAACAGATTAACAAAAAAATGTAAAAAATCTCTATTATTAAAAAATTGCAAATTTACTTTCTTGACACTGTGTAAATCGTATATCGTGCAAAAAAACCCAGCACAAGTATAGAATTTCAAAATTGTGTTGTAATTTGTTATATTCTTTGAATTTGACCAGAAAATGTCAAATATTTCGAAACTTCAAAAAATGCAAATATTCTATCTAGAAACTGTGTCTGGGATGTATAGTGCAAAAACTAAGGACAAAATCCGATATTCAAAATTGAGTTTTCCGTGGTTATAGTCGTAACGATTAACAAAAAGATGTAAAAAATCTCGATTATTAAGAAATTGCCAAATTACTTTCATGAGACAGTGTAAAGCGTTTATAATGCATAAAATGCAATCTGAGTACAGAATTTCACAATTGTGTTAGAAAAAGTTATATTCTTACAGTTCGACCAGAAAATGTCCAATTTTTCGTAACTTCAACAAATGCAGGAATACCATCTAGAGACTGTGTACGGGATTTCTAATGCAAACAATTCGGATTAAATCCAAATTTTCAAAATTGAATTTTCCGTTTTTATCGTCATAATAAATTGGTAAGAGGCACTCGAAAGAGCATTAAGTTATAAGTTTATGATTTGTCTTTCATGAGTTCGTTCAGTGATCCTGTCCATATTCTGCATTGTTTGTAATGGTATCGCTCACACTTTTGGTCGCATATCTTGCATTCACACGAATCACTCGGTTGGTGGAATTTTGTATTTTTGCACATTTCGTGATGATATCCGTGTGTTTCTAAACCTATGGTTCTGTGCCTTTGTGGTTGGTTACTTCCAGTCCACTCTCTGTTTACCATGGCATCTGAGGCGTAGAAATCTTCGTCGATCTCTTTTTCTCTCTGTTTCTTTTTTTCGATGACTTTCTTATACGGCTCCGTTGCTGGCAGTAGTATCCTTTGCCTCAGGTCCTCTAGGAAGAAGGTTTCTCTGGCTAGCATATAGGCCATTCTGTTTGGTGTGTATTTGCTTGCACCTAATGACTTTTTGATGAATCTTGGTTTTACTTTTTCTTACCTCTCCAAATCGCTGGTCGATAGTTTCTCCCATATCAGTTCTATCCCGTAGGTGACGTTCCGGGTGATCACTGATGCGAATAATTTCATGGCTGTGACTAATTTTAACGATGTGATGTCTTTGATACTGCACATAGCTCTTATAGCTGCTGCTGCTCTCTCTTGCACATGTGCGCTGAAAGACTTTGTTGTTGGCTGCAGTGTTATGCCTAAATATCTGAATTTGTTGACCATTCTTATCGGTTCTTCTCCAAGTTTTAGATTATCGCTTGCCGCTGTACTTCCTCCTTTCTTGAAAACCATTTGTACGGTCTTGTTGCTGTTTATCTTGAACTCATTTTCCATAGCCCATCGTTGTATCCCATCTATGCCTTTTTGCAATTCTTCCTTGTTTTCTGCCCCAATGGCCATGTCGTCCTCATACATTACCAGGGTGGTTCCGTTTGTTCCTTTCCCAATGTCAGCCGTCATTTTATCGTCACACAGGTTAACAAAAAAATGTAAAAATTCTCGATTATTAAGAAATTGCAAAATTATTTTCTTGAGACATTGTAAAGGGTTTATAATGCATGAAATGCAACCTAAGTACAGAATTTCAAAATTGTGTTGTACAATGTTATATTCTTTCAATTTGACCAGAAAATGTCAAATTTTTCGAAACTTCAAAAAATGCAAATATTCTATCTAGAAACTGTGTCCGGGATGAATAATGCAAAAACTAAGGACTAAATTCAAATATTCAAAATTGAGTTTTGCGTGGTTATCGTCTTACAGATTAACAAAAAAAATGTAAACATTCTCGATTATTAAGAAATTGCAAAATTACTTTCTCGAGTCAGTGTTAAGCGTTTATAATGCATAAAATGCAGTAAAAGTACAGAATTTAAAAATTGTGTTGGAAAATGTTATATTCCTTTAATTAGACCAGAAAATGTCAAATTTTCCAAAATTCAAAAAATTAAAAAATTCTATCTAGAGACTGTGTCTGGGCATTATGATGCAAAAAATGACGACTAAATCCAACTATTCAAAATTGAGTTGTCCGTGGTTACAGTCTTACAGATTAACAAAAAAAATGTAAAAATTCTCGATTATTAAGAAATTGCAAAATTACTTTCTTCAGACAGTGTAGAGCGTTTATGATGCAAAAATACCAATAAGTACATAATTTCAAAATTGTGTTGTACAATGTTATATTCTTGTAGTTCGAACAGAAAATGTCAAATTCTTTGAAACATCAAAAAATGCGAAAATACTATCTTAAAACTGTGTCCGGGATTTATAATGTAAACAATTCGGAAAAATCCAAAATTTCAAAATTGAGTTTTCCGTGGTTATCGTCTAACAGATTAACAAATAAAATGTAAAAATTCTCGATTATTAAGAAATTGCAAAATTGCTTTCTTGAGACTTTTTAAAGCGTTTATAATGCAAAAAATCCAAAATAAGTACAGAAATTCCAAATTGTTGTAAAATGTTGTATCCTTACAGATTGGCCAGAAAATGTTAAATTCTTCCAATCTTCATAAAATACAAAAATTCTATCTACAAACTGTGTCAGGGATTTATAATGCATAAACTAAGGATTAAATCCAAATATTCAAAATTTAGTTGTCCGTGGTTATCGTCTTACAGATTAACAAAAAATTGTAAAAATTCTCGATTATTAAGAAATTGCAAAATTACTTTCTAGAGAAAGTGAAAAGCGTTCATAATGCATATAATGCACTCTAAGTACAGAATTTGTAAAATTGGGTTGTAAAAAGTTATATTCCTACAGTGTGAACAGAAAATGTCAAATTCTTCGAACCTTCAAAAAATGCAAAAATACTATCTAAAGACTGGTCCGGGATTTATAATGTAAAAACTTCGGACCAAATCCAAAATTTCAAAATTGAGTTTTCCTTTGTTATCGTCTAACAGATTAACAAATAAAATTAAAAAGTTCTCGATTATTAAGAAATTGCAAGATTACTTTCTTGAGACTGTGTGTAGCGCTTGTGGTGCAAGAAATCCAGTATAATTGCAGAATTTCAAAATTGTGTTGGAAAATGCTATATTCTTACAGTTTGACCAGAAAATGTCAAATTTTTCGAAACTTCAAAAAAATGCACAAATTCTATCTAGACACTGTGTCCGGGATTTATAATGCAAAAAATAAGGACTAAATCCAAATCTTCAAAATTGAGTTTTCCGTGGTTATAGTCGTACAGATAAACAAAAAAATGTAAAAATTCTCGATTCTTAAGAAATTGCTTTCTTGAGAGAGAACAAACCATTTATAATGAATAAATGCCGTATAAATACAGAATTTCAAAATTGTGTTGTACAAAGTTCTTATATTTTGTCCAGAAAATGTAAAAATTTTCGAAACTTCAAAAAATGCTCAATACTATCTAGAGACTGTGTCAGGGATTTATAATGCAAACAATCCGGTCTAAATCCAGAATTTCAAAATTGAATTTTCCGTGTTTATAGTCTTACAGATTAACAAATAAAATGTAAAAATTCTCGATTATTAAGAATATGCAAAATTACTTTCTTCAGACTGTTTAAAGCGTTTATGATGTAGGAAACCAAAATAAGTATAGAAATTCAAAATTGTGTTGTAAAATGTTGTATTCTTACAGTTTGACCAGAAAACGTTAAATTTTTCGAATCTTCATAAAATACACAAATTCTATCTAGAAACTGTGTCCGGGATTTATAATGCATTAACTAAGGACAAAATCCAAACATTCAAAATTGAGTTTTCCGTGGTTACAGTCGTACAGATCAACAAAAAATGTAAAAAACCTCGATTATTAAGAAATTACCAAATTACTTTCATGAGACAGTGTATAGCGTTTATAATGCATAAAATGCAATCTAAGTATAGAATTTCAAAATTGTGTTTAAAAAAGTTATATTCTTACAGTTTTATCCAGAAGATGTTAAATTTCTCGAATCTTCAACTAATGCAAGAATACTATCTTGAGACTGTGTGTGGGATTTATAATGCAAACAATTCGGATTAATTCCAAATTTTCAAAATAGAATTTTCCGTTTATTGCGTCATACAAAATAACAAAAAGATGTAAAAATTCCCGATTATTAAGAAATTGCAAAATTATTTTCTTAAGTCATTGTAAAGCTTTTATAATGCATAAAATTCAACCTAAGTACCGAATTTCATAATTGTGTTATAAAATGTTATATTCTTTCAATTTTGACCAGAACATGTCAAATATTTCGAAACTTCAAAAAATACAAATATTCTACCAGGAAAAGGTGTCCGGGCTGAATAATGCTAAAACTAAGGACTAAATCCAAATATTCAAAATTGAGTTTTCCGTGGTTATCCTCTTACAGATTTACAAAAAAATGTAAAAATTCTCGATTATTAAGAAATTGCAAAATTACTTTCTTGAGACAGTGTTAAGCGTTTATAATGCATAAAATGCAGTATAAGTACAGAATTAAAAAATTGTGCTGGAAAATGCTATATTCTTATAGTTTGACCAGAAAATGTCAAATTTTCGAAACTTCAAATTATGAAAAATTCTATCGGGAGACTGTGTCCGGGCATTATGATGCAAAAAATAAGGACTAAATCCAAATATTCAAAATTGAGTTGTCCGTGGTTATCGTCTTAAAGATTACCAAAAAAATTTGAAAATTCTCGATTATTAAGAAATTGCTAAATTACTTTCTTGAGACTATTTAAAGAGTTTATGATGCAAAAAATCCACAATATGTACAGAAATTCAAAATTGTGTTGTAAAATGTTGTATCCTCAAGTTTGACCAGAAAATGTTAAATTTTTCGAATCATCATAAAATACAAAACTCTATCTAGAAACTGTGTCCGTGATATATAATGCATAAAATAAGAACTACATCCAAATATTCAAAATTAAGTTGTAAGTGTCTTATAGATTAGCAAAAAAATGTAAAAATTCTCGATTATTAAGAAATTGCAAAATTCCATTCTTGAGAGAGTGGAAAGCGTTTATAATCCATACTATGCACTCTACGTACAGAATTTGAAAATTGTGTTGTACAAATTTATATTCTTACAGTTTGAACTGAAAATGTCAAATACTTCGAAACCTCGCAAGATGCAAAAATACTATCTAAAGACTGTGTCCGTTATTTATAATGGAAACAATTCGGACCAATTCCAAAATTTCAAAATTGTGTTTCCGTGGTTAACAAGAAATGTAAAAAATCTCGATTATTAAGCAATTGCAAAATTATTTTCATGAGACTGTGTAAAGCGTATATGATGCAAAAAATCCAGTATAAGTAGAGAATTTCAAAATTGTGTTGGACAATGTTATATTCTTATAATTTGACCAGAAAATGTCCAAATTTTCGTAACTGCCAAAAAATGCAAAAATACTATCAAGAGACTGTGTCATGTGGTTTATAATGCAAACAATCCAGAATTTTAAAATTGTGTTTGCCGTGGTTATAGTCTTAAGATGAACAAATAAAATTATAAAGTTCTCGATTATTAAGAAATTGCAAAATTACTTTCTTGAGAGTGTGTATAGCTCTTATGGTGCAAGATCTCCAGTATAAGTACAGAATTTCAAAATTGTGTTGGAAAATGTTATATTGTTAGAGTTTGACCAGAAAATGTCAAATTTTTCGAAACTTCAAAAAAATTCAAAAATTCTATCTCGAGACTGTGTCCGGGAACTATAATGCAAAAATAAGGACTAAATCCAAGTTTTCAAAATTGAGTTTTTTCGTGGTTATCGTCTTACAAATTTACAAAAAATGTAAAAATTCTCGATTATTAAGAAATTGCTTTCTTGAGACAGTTTAAAGCGTTTATAATGAATAAAATGCCGTCTGAGTACAGAATTTCAAAATTGTGTTGTACAATGTTATATTTTTGTAATTTGTTCAGAAAATATCAAAATTTTCCAAACTTCAAAAAATGCTCTAATACTATCTAGAGTCTATGTCCGGGATTTATAATGCAAACAATCTGGTGTAAATCCAGAATTTCAAAATTGAGTTTTCCGTGGTTATCGCCTTAGAGATTAACAAAAAAATGTAAAAAATCTCCATTATTAACAAATTGCAAAAGTACATTCTTGAGACTGTTTAAAGCGTTTATGATGCAAAAAATCCAAATTAAGTACAGGAATTCAAGATTGTGTCGTAAAATGTTGTATTCTTACAGTTTGGCCAGAAAATGTTAAATTTTTCCAAACTTCATAAAATACAAAAATTCTATCTAGAAACTGTGTCCGGGATTAAAAAGGCATAAACTAAGGACTAAATCAAAATATTCAAAATTGAGTTTTCCGTGGTTACAGACGTACAGATTAATAAAGAAATGTAAAAAATGTAGATTATTAAGAAATTGCAAAATTACTTTCTTGAGACAGTGTAAATCGTTTATGATGCAAAAACACCAATATAAGTACAGAATTTCAAAATTGTGTTGTACAATGTAATGTTCTTGTAGTTTGAACAGGAAATGTCAAATTCTTCGAAACATCAAAAAATGCAAAAATACTATCTAAAGACTTTGTCCGGGATTTATAATGGAAACAATTCGGACCAAATCCAAAATTTTAAAATTGTGTTTTCCGTGGTTGTCTTCTAACAGATTTACAAGAAATGTAAAAAATCTCGTTTATTAAGAAATTGCAAAATTACTATCTTGAACTGTGTAAAACGTTTATGTACAGAATTTCAAAATTGTTTTGGAAAATGTTATATTCCTGTAGTTTGACGAGAAATGTCGAAATTTTCGTAACTTCAAAAAAATGCAAAAATAGTACTATCAAGAGACTGTGTCCATGATTTATAATGCAAACAATCCGGTCTAAATCCAGAATTTCATAATTGAGTTTTCCGTGGTTATAGTCTTACAGATTAACAAATAAAATGTAAAAATTCTCGATTATTAAGAAATTGCAAAATTATTTTCTTCAGTCTTTTTAAAGCGTTTATGATGCAAAATTCCAAAATAAGTACAGAAATTCAAAATTGTGTTGTAAAATATTGTATTCTTAAAGTATGACCAGAAAATGTTAAATTTTTCGAATCTTTATAAAATACAAAAATTCTTGAATGCAGGCTTTCACGGCCGGTAATCATGATGTTGAGTGATTCCGGGTTCTGTGGCCGTGGTCCATAGTTGGTGTTGATACCAGACGTTTCGCCCTCAACTGCGGAGGGCATCTTCAGTGGCGAGTGCTTCTAGGCGTGTTTCCTGGTCGGAAGCTCTACTTAGAGTGAACGCTGCGGGTGTTGTATTGATACTAGTGGTGGGAGCAGGGTGAGCGCGTGGCTCTTGCTGATTGGCTAATGGTCGTCTCCTTGTTGTCCCTAGTGTTGATGCATTTATTTTCTAGTGTACGGTACCAGGCCTTAGACAGTTTAATACCTTCCTCTTTTCTGTTAATATTTTCCAAATATTAACAGAAAAGAGGAAGGTATTAAACTGTCTAAGGCCTGGTACCGTACACTAGAAAATAAATGCATCAACACTAGGGACAACAAGGAGACGACCATTAGCCAATCAGCAAGAGCCACGCCCGCTCACCCTGCTCCCACCACTAGTATCAATACAACACCCGCAGCGTTCACTCTAAGTAGAGCTTCCGACCAGGAAACACGCCTAGAAGCACTCGCCACTGAAGATGCCCTCCGCAGTTGAGGGCGAAACGTCTGGTATCAACACCAACTATGGACCACGGCCACAGAACCCGGAATCACTCAACATCATTACAAAAATTCTATCTAGAAACTGTGTCCGGGATTTATAATACATAAACTAAGGACTAAATCCAAATATTAAAAATTAACAAAAAAGGTAAAAATTCATGATTAATAAGAAATTGCAAAATTACTTTCTTGGGTGAGTGAAAAGCGTTTATTATGCATATGATGCTCTCTACATACAGAATTTGAAAATTGTGTAGTACAAAGTTATGTTCTTTCAGTTTGAACAGGAAATGATAAATTCTTCAAAACTTCAAAAAATGCAAAAGTACTATCTAAAGACAGTGTACGGGATCTATAATGCAAAGAATTCGGACCAAATCCAAAATTTCAAAATTGAGTTTTCCGTGGTTATCGTCTAACAGATTAACAATAAAATGTAAAAATTCTCGATTATTAAGAAATTTGCAAAATTACTTTCTTGAGACTGTGTAAAGCGTTTATTATACAAAAAACCAATATAAGTACAGAATTTCAAAATTGTGTTCTACAATACTATATTCTTGTAATTTGAACAGAAAATGTCAAATTTTTCGAAACTTCAAAAAATGCAAAAGTAATATCTAAAGACTGTGACCGGAATTTATAATGCAAAGAATTCGGACCAAATACAAAATTTCAAAATACAGTTTTCCGTAGTTATCGTCTAACAGATTAACAAGAAATGTAAAAGATCTCGATTATTAAGAAATTGCTAAATTACTTTCTTGAGACTGTGTAAAGCGTATATGATGCAAATAATCCAATATAAGAACAGAATTTCAACATTGTGTTGGAAAATGTTATATTCTTACAGTTTGACCAGAAAATGTCCAAATTTTCGTAACTTCCAAAAAATGCAAAAAAAAACTATCAAGAGACTGTCAGGTGCTTTATAATGCAAACAATCCAGAATTTTAAAATTGTATTTGCCGTGGTTATAGTCTTAAGATGAACAAACAAAATTTAAAAGTTCTCGATTATTAAGACATTGCAAAATTATTTTCTTGAGACTGTGTATAGCGCTTATGATTCATGAAATCCAGTATAAGTGGAGAATGTCAAAATTATGTTGGAAAATGTTATATTCTTATATTTTGACCAGAAAATGTCAAAATTTTCAAAACTTCAAAAAATTCTCAAATACTATCTAGAGACTGTGTCCGGGAATTACAATGCAAAAAATAACGACAAAATCAAATTTTCAAAAATTGAGTTTTCCGTGGTTATAGTCTTACATATTAACAAATAAAATGTAAAAATTCTCGATTATTAAGAAAATGCAAAATTATTTTCTTGAGACTATTTAACACGTCTATGATGCAAAAAATCCAAAATAAGTACAGAAATTCAAAATTGTGTTGTAAAATGTTGTATTCTTAAAGTTTGACCAGAAAATGTTTAAATTTTTCGAATCTTCATAGAATATAAAAATTCTATCTAGAAACTGTGTCCGGGATTTATAATGCATAAATTAAGAACTAAATCCTAATATTCAAAATTGAGTTGTCCGTGGTTATCGTCTTACAGACTAACAAAAAACTGTAAAATTTCTCGATTATTAAGAAATTGCAAAATTACTTTCTTGAGACAGTGAAAGGCGTTTATAATGCATATAATGTATACTCTAAGTACAGCATTTGAAAATTGTCTTGTACAAAGTTATATTCTTAGAGTTTGAACAGAAAATGTCAAATTCTTCGAAACTTCAAGAAATGCAAAAATAATATCCAAAGACTGTGTCTGGGATTTATAATGGAAAGAATTCATACCAAATCCAAGTTTTCTAAATTGAGTATTCCGTGGTTATCGTCTAACAGATTAATAAAATATTGTAAAAAATCTCGATTATTAAGAAACTGTGAAATTAATTTCTTTAGACTGTGTAAAGCGTATATGATGCAAAAAATCCAGTATAAGTACAGAATTTCAAAATTGTGTTGGAAAATGTTATATTCTTATAGTTTGACCAGAAAATGTCCAAATTTTTGTAACTTCCGAAAAATGCAAAAATACTATCAAGAGAGAGTGTCAGGTGGTTTATAATGCAAACAATCCAGTATTTTGAAATTGTGTTTGCCGTGGTTATAGTCTTAAGATGAAAAATAAAATTTAAAAGTTCTCGATTATTAAGAAATTGCAAAATTACTTTCTTGAGACTGTGTATAGCGCTTATGATGCAAGAAATCCAGTATAAGTAGAGAATTTCAAAATTGTGTTGGAAAATGTAATATCCTAACAGTTTGTCCAGAAAATGATAAATTTTTCGAAACTTCAATAAATGCAAAAATTCTATCTGGAGACTGTGTGCGGGAATTATAATGCAAAAAATAACGACTAAATCCAAATTTTTCACAATTGGGTTATCCGTGGTTATCGTCTTACATATTAACAAAAAAATTTAAAAATTCTCGATTATTATGAAATTGCTTTCTTGAGACAGTTTATAGCGTTTATAATGAATAAAATGCCGTCTAAGTAAAGAATTTCAAAATTGTGTTGTACAATGTTATATTCTTATAGTTTGACCAGAAAATGTCAAATTCTTCGAAACTTCAAAAAATTCAAATATTATTAATATATTTATTAAACACAATGTGTACATCAAATTAAATTTAGCTTTTTACCAGTCTTTAATTAAATTGTTTAAAGGCAGAGTCCTGTTTTTACACTTCGCTAGATGATATTTTGGACATGGATAGTTGCATAATTTACAGATGCAGTCCTCCTTGGGTTCATAGTACATGTTGTTCAGGCATATATTCCCATGAAATCCATGGGCTGCGAAACGTGTGTACAGGTGTCGAAGTTCGAAATTCGGTTGCTTCCAGATATCTGTTTTCATTGCGTCTGTTTCCATAATTTCTGTCGGTATCTGGGCGGCTTTGTTCTGTCTCTCCTCGATGACGATTCTGTATGCTTGCGTTTCCGGTAGTCTGAAACAGTGTCTGATATCTTCGATGAAGAAGGATTCCTGGGCTATTGTATAGGCATAACTATTTCTTGTATATTTTGAAATTGACATTGCTCTTTTGAGAAACCTTGATTTAACGTTCTCCAGTTTCTTAAGATTTTTCACTGTCAAGTAATTCCATATAAGCTGGATTCCGTATGTTGCGGCCGGCATTACTTTAAGGTTGAAGAGTTTCTTTGCAGTTGAGAGGGATAGTCTTTGGAGTTTTGGGATATCGTACATGGCTTTCGTTGCAGCTGTTGCTCGATCCTGTATATGAAGTGAGAAAGCGGTTCCAGTTGTTTGTAAGGTGACCCCCAAGTATTTGTAGCTTGATACGAATTCTAGAGTTTCACTTCCGCATATAAGATGGTCCTTATTAGCCAGCCTTCCTCCTTTCCTGAATTTCATTGCCTTTGTGTTGGCGCTGTTTATTTCCATCGAGTTTTCAAGTGCCCATATCCTAATGTTCTCCATGGCTGTTTGGAGAGCTCCTTGATTCCTAGAGAGGATGATCATGTCGTCTACGTACATGAGTAGCTTAACATTTCTTGTGTCTATAGTCTCTCCGATGTCTGACGTCATTACATTAAAGAATACGGGACTCATCGGGTCTCCTTGTAGGACCCCCCTTGTTTGAGTAACACTTCTCGACATCGATATACCATCACTGATTGTCAGGTAGTTTGTGGTAAGGATTGATTTAATTGTTCCTAATTCGTTGCTTGAGCTGCCTAGTATGTTCTCTAGCTTCTGGATGAGGATTTTCCTGTCAATACTGTCGAATGCCTTGGAATAATCTATGTATATCACATACAATGGTGTAGCAAAAATGCAAATATTGTATCTAGAAACTGTGTCCGGGATGTATAATGCAAAAACTAAGGACTAAATCCAAATATTCAAAATTGAGTTTTCCCTGGTTATCGTCTTACAGATTAACAAAGAAATGTAAAAATTCTCGATTATTAAGAAATTGCAAAATTACTTTCTTGAGACAGTGAAAAGCGTTTATAATGCTTATAATGTACTCTAAGTACAGAATTTGAAAATTGTGTTGTAGAAAGATATATTCTTACAATTTGAACTGAAAATGTCAAATTCTTCGAAACTTCAAAAAATGCAAAAACACTACCTAAAGACTGTGTCCGACATTTATAATGCAAACAATTCCGACCAAATCCAAAATTTCAAAATTGAGATTTCCGTGGTTATCGTCTAACAGATTAACAAAAAAATGTAAAAAATCTCGATTATTAAGAAATTGCTAAATTACTATCTTGAGAGAGTGAAAAGCGATTATAATGCATATAATGCAAGTACAGACTTAATGATCGAGCATTTAAAATTTTTTTTGTTAATCTGTAAGGCGAAAATCACGGACAAATCAATTTTGAATATTTGGTTTTAGTCCTTAGTTAATGCATTATAAATTCCGGACACAGTTTCTAGATAGAATTTTTGTATTTTATGAAGATTCGAAAAATTTAACATTTCTGGTCAAACTGTAAGAATACAACATTTAACATTACAATTTTGAATTTCGGTAGTTATTTTGGATATCTTGCATCATAAACGCTTCAAACAGTCTCAAGAAAGTAATTTCGCATATTCTTAATAATTTGACATTTTCTGTTCAAACTACAATAACATTGTACAACACAAATTTGAAGTTCTGTACTTGTATTGGATTTTTGCATCATAAACGCTGTACACTGTCTCAAGAAAGTAATTTTGCAATTTCTTAATAATCGAGATTTTTTAAATTTTTTTGTTAATCTGTTCGACTATTACCACGGAAAACTCAATTTTGAATTTTTGGATTTAGTCCATAGTTTTTGCTTTATACATACCGGACACAGTTTCTAGATAGAATATTTGCATTTTTTAAGTTTAGAAAAAAATGACATTTTCTGGTCTAATTGTAAGAATATAACATTTTCCAACACAATTTTGAAATTCTGAACTTTAACTGCATTTTTGCATCAGGTTATGTTAGGTTAGGTTAGGTTAGGTTATGTGAGTTTAGTTCAAGATAGGTCAGGTAAGGTGAGGTCAAAACTACTACATTTTTTTATCTTATTTTTCAAATTATTTATGTATTTTTTCAAAATTCTTAAATTTTTTCCATAATTTTTGTATTATTTGAAAATTTTTATATTTTTTTCATATTTTTTATATTTTTTCCAAAATTTTTATATTTTCTTGAAAATGTTTATTTACAATCTTAAAAAATTTAAATTATTTAAAAAAAAATGTATTTTATTCAAAATTTTTATATATTTTATAAAACTTTTATATAGTTTTTAAAAAATTTATATTAGTATTCAAAATTTTTATTTTTTTCAAAATTTTGAAAAAAATTTAAAACTTTTCAAAAAATATAAAAAATTGTAAAAAAATTATAGATTTTGAAAAATATAAAAATTTTGAAAAATCTAAAAATTTTGAAAAATATAAAAATTTTGATAAATATAAAAATTATGAAGAATATAAAAATTTTGAAAAATACAAAAATTTTGAAAGATATAAAAATTTTGAAAAATATAAAAATATTTAAAAATATAAAAATTTTGAAAAATATAAAAATTTTGGAAAATATAAAAATTTTGAAAAATATAAAAATTTGAAAAATATAAAAATTTTGAAAAAAATAAAAATTTTCAAAAAAATAAAAATTTTCAAAAATATAAACATTTTGAAAAATATAAAAATTTTGAAAACAATCAACATTATGAAAAATATAAAAATTTAAAAAATATAAAAATTTAGAAAAATATAAAAATATTGAAAAACATAAAAATTTAAAAAATCTAAAAATTTTGAAAAATATAAAAATTTTGAAAGAAGACAACAATGTTGAAAAGAAATTATAAAATTTTGAAAAGAAAATATAAACATTTTTAAAAAATGGTTGGGTTGGGTTGGGTTAGGTTAGGTTAGGTTAGGTTCGGTTAGGTTAGGTTAGGTTAGGTTAGGTTAGTTTAGGTTAGATTAGGTTAGGTTAGGTTAGGTTAGGTTCGGTTAGGTTAGGTTAGGTTAGGTTAGGTTAGGTTATGTTAGGTTAGGTTAGTTTAGGTTAGGTTAGGTTAGGTTAGATTAGGTAAGTTTAGGTTAGGATAGGTTATGTTAAGTTAGGTTACGTAAGGTTAGGTTAGGTTAGGTTAGGTAAGGTTAGGTTAGGTTAGGTTAGGTTAGGTTAGGTTAGTTAGCTTAGGTTAGGTTAGTTTAGGTTAGGTTAGGTTAGGTTAGATTATGTGAGTTTTGTTCAAGATAGGTCAGGTATGTTGAAGTCAAAACTGCTACATTTTTGTAACTTTTTTCAAATTATTTATATATTTTTTCAAAATTCTTAAATTTTTCCAAAATTTTTATATTTTTTGAAAATTTGTATATTTTTTTCATATTTTTTATATCTTTTCCAAAATTTTATATATTTTTTCAAAATTGTTATGTTTTTAATTTAATATCATTTATATAATTTTTTATATATTTTTTCAATATTTTTAAATTTTTTCCCAACTTTTATATTTTTTCCAAAATTTTTATATTTTTTCAAAATTTTTATGTAATTTCTTAAAAAACTTACAATTATTCTTCAAAATTTTTATATTCTCTTTTCAAAATTTATGTATTCTTTGAAAATTTTAAAATATTTCTTTAAAAATTTTTATACTTTCTTAAATTATTTGTATTTTATTCAAAATTTTTAAAATTTTTCGAAAATTTTTATATTTTTTCTGTTTATAATTTTATAATTTTACATTATTGTAAAAAAAATTATATTTTTTTCAAAATTTTTATATATTTTATGAAACTTTTATATACTTTTTAAAAATTTTATATTACTTTTCAAAATTTTTATTTCTATTCAAAATTTTGAAAAAATTTAAAAGTTTGAAAAAAGTACAAAAATTTTGAAAAGATTATACAATTTTTTTAAAAATATGAAAATATTGAAACGTAATATAAAAATTTGAAAAAAATTACAGATTTTGAAAAATATAAAAATATTGAAAGAAAACTAAAATTTTGAAAAAAATTGTAAAATTTTGAAAAAAAAAATAAAATTTTGAAAACATGTCAGTTTTGAAAAGAAAGTATAAAAATTTTGGAAAAAATGGTTAGGTTAGGTTGGGTTGGGTTGGGTTACGTTATGTTCGTTTGGGTTACGTTAGGTTAGTTTAGGTTAGGTTAGATTAGGTTAGGTTAGGTTAGGTTACGTTAGGTTTAGGTTAGGTTACGTTAGGTTACGTTGTGTTAGGTTAGGTTAGGTTAGTTTAGGTTAGTTTAGGTTAGGTAAGGTTAGGTTAGGTTAGGTTAAGTTAGGTTAGGTTAGGTTAGGTTAGATTAGGTTAAGTTAGGTTAGGTTAGGTAAGGTTAGGTTAGGTTAGGTTAGGTCAGGTTAGGTTAGGTTATATTTGGTTTGGTTACGTGAGGTTAGGTTAGGTTATGTTAGGTTAGGTTATGTGAGTTTAGTTCAAGATAGGTCAGGTAAGGTGAGGTCAAAACTGCTATATTTTTTTATCTTATTTTTCAAATTATTTATATATTTTTTCAAAATTCTTAATTTTTTCCAAAATTTTTATATTTTTTTCATATTTTTTATATTTTTTCCAAAATTTATATATTTTCTTGAAAATGTTTATATTCAATCTTAAAAAATTTAAATTATTTTTTAAAAAAATTGTATTTTATTCAAAATTTTTATACATTTTATAAAACTTTTATATAGTTTTTAAAAAAATTATATACTATTCAAAATTTTTATTTTTTTAAAATTTTGAAAAAATTTAAAACTTTTCAGCAAATATAAAAAATTTGATAAAAATTACAATTTTTTTTAAAAATATGAAAATATTGAAAAGTAATATAAAAATTTTAAAAAATTAATAGCTTTTGAAAATTAAAAATTTTGAAAAATATAAAAATTT
>JASPKZ010009519.1:0-107983 GCA_030220185.1 Diploptera punctata | reverse complement strand
ACTATGATTATGATAGATACCCGTACGTCCAGCTCGGGACATGTGTGCTCCCCTGGTGTAAAGTTCCTTAACCACACTAATGTAGTTACGCTTATTTCCTTATAAATGTAAGCGATTGACATGTGGTTAGTATATCGCCTCGAGGAGGCATCTAGTAGGAAACTAAGGTATTAGGCTCCTACTTGGGTTGAAGAAGATCGGCTAGATACTACTCAGAGACTTTCTTATTCAGTCTTGAATTTTTTTTAATGAGCCTCTAAATATACAGACTCGGGACCTATGACTTAAACTTCCTCTCGGAAGACTTGTCCTTTAGAATTTTCCTCCTAAAATCAATCTACCTCAGCCGGGTTTAAACCCGCGACCATCAGGAATAGACGCAACGAACATAACCACTCGATTATACTATAAGTTACAATATTAATAAATCAAGTAGTAAAACCCTTTAAGTGTTAGTGATAGTATTAAAATTATAATATAACATTATGTATCTTAAACGTCCGTTTCCTCAAATTCTTGGTCTATTAAAAAACTGTAGGTCTTCAGGGCATATAATTTTATGATTTTATATTATAATCTTACTATTAAACCTAGGTGAGTACATATTCGGAAGTCTTAAATAACAACTTGTTCAATTTCCATTCTGGAAAACCGCGATCACTCAAAACTTTACTTTGGATTACGAAACAGGATGGAACAGCTGTCTGTTGGTAAAGTAAAGTAAAGTAAAGTGATTCCACAACAGACCCGGAGGCCCTTGGGGTAGTAGGAGGTTAAGGCTCCCACTTTTTCTAGACAATCGGCACTTTTTATGTCAGCCGGTTTGTCAGCCCTGCGTGACGGCCGCCTTTACCCCAGAACAAGCGTCTGGGACTCATTTCCGTTAGAGGCTGAGTCGACCCCAGGACCATAGTGCCGCCAGAGGGTTTGGGTCAGTTCTGTTGGTGTGATTGTTAATTGCACCAAGAATAGACTGTGGTGAATTTACATTATATGGCGAAATGGGTGTTGGTACCTTATACAAAAATCGCCATTTTTTAAAAGTCTAGTTAGTAAGATTAGTGATCAAATTTTAATACAATCAAATATATACGAGAGATTTCAGCAAAAACACATCGTAGGCCTTTCGGAACATGTATCATCATCAGCTATGAGAAAGGTTCCGTTATAAGACCTGGTGATGCAACATGGTCCGAAAGGCCTACGAGTTTTTTTAACTGAAATTTTACACAGTCGAAGACTAAGTAGACACCAGTTACATGTTTCACCACAGTATTTTACTATTTTAACATGTTAGAGTACCATTTTACGTGCTGATGATGGAACGTGTTTCTGAAGGCCTACAAAGTTAATAAAATGTTAAAATTTTAAAATTCATACCTGTTGTATCAGTCCTTCACAAGTATGAGTAAAACAAACTTCTGTTTAGAAAACTTTGTCAAACATTAAACAATGTAGGCCTATCAGAAAAAAAAGTTCCATCATTGCATTTGATCTATTTTAGCTGATGATGGAACATTGTTTTCTGAAAGACCTACATTATTTAAGGGAGGTGACGGGTGAAATTTTCGACATTTTCGGTCAAATTTAGCTTTTTTTTGTATTAAAAAATACTGTGTACCTTAAAGTATAAGTTGGTGAAGTTTCAGTGTCGTATGGCGCTTTTACGTCTCCCTAATGACTGTAATAGGGCATGTATGCTACATTTTCAATTTAACTGCATGCAAACTTTCAAATTGGCTTTTCCACACTTTTATTTTCATTGCATTTTCATTCAAATCAAAATAGCACTGACAAATTTAATGATAGAAGCACAACATTTTCACTGCATGTCCCGCACACTATGGCTAACAATTCTGTACATGGGTTTTGAAACAACGTTGATAGTTTTTGAAATAAAAAATAAAATATGCGTAGTAATTTAAAATAAATTTTCATATGCAGAGGATGTATATATTTTTTCTTCCTTTATTATAACGATATAGAAATGTCAATAGATAGTGTTGTTCTAAATAAGTCAGTAGTCGTGTAGAAAAAATAAAATTTTACTAAAACATTATGGAAGTAATTAAAAATTTGAATATGCAAATTTTAAATAGATCTTCTTCGATAACTCAGAAACGTTTAAGCCTAGAAGGATGAAAATACAGTATATTACCTATTATGGCATGAATGTGTACAAAAAATCGAGTATGTAGCTTAAAAAATGTAGCAAATAGAAATTTCACTCATCACCCCCCTTAATGTTTGACGAAGTTTTGTAAAGAGAAGTTTGTTTCATTTGAGGACGACTGTTACATCAGGTCCGGATTTTAAAATTTTAACAATTTATTCACTAGTCTCAACGCTGGTTTACCATGAATTTTTAAAGTACCTACTACAAAGTGAATTGACTGATTATACTGAAAATTTAATTAGTGTAGTACTACTGAAATATTGGGAACGTATTTTAAGATTTAAACTTATATTTCAACCTTTTATACAGTGGCCTCAACTGTTGTTGATAATAACTTTTAAAAGTATTAAGATCAATCAATACTATCAAAATTCATTGTTTAAAACCGTTGAGGTGGATAGTCATATGATGCAATTCAAATATATAGGTCTACCTTAATTGGTCATTGCCGTCGTCCTCAATTGTAAAAATATGTGTCTGCTTTTCTTTTCCTGAAAGCCTTTCAGAGTACTTATTCCATCATCAGCAGGTATAGTTCTTCGCTACATTTGTTGAAACATTCTCGACGATGTTGGTCTTCATGTAGTGTTGACCGTAACTAAAATGTTCTTTCTGACGATATCGTACAGCAGATTTTTTAGTCGAGGAGTGTTTTAATTTATTAACAACTTATTAACAAATGAAAACACTCCCCGACTAAACAACCTGCTGTACGATATCGTTAGAAAGAACACTTTAGTTACGGACAACACTACATCAAGACCAACGTCATCGAGAACTTATCAACAAATGCAGGGAAGAACTATACCTGCTTATGATGGAAGAGATATTCTGAATAGTTTTCAGGAAAACAAAAGCACACGCATCCTTTTTACAAATTGAGGACCACGGCACTGAACAAAGAAGGTATATATTTAAATTTTATAATATTAAGATCAATGGTGATTAAAGAGAAAATTACAAAATACTTTATTGGGCTTAACCACAACGGAAAGGACACACACACTTCCTTTGCGTGGTCATCTTAGTGGTTTAATTCCATTTATATTTCTTCGTTTATATAGTTTAATTAAAACATTACATTTTCATTGTATAAATATTGAATTATTTTAATTATAAACTTATTTAAGGATTTAATAATCACCTTAGTATCTTGAGGTTAAACCCAACAAAGTATTTTGTAATTTTCTCTTTAATCACCATTGATTATATATATATATATATATATATATATATATATATATATATATATATATAAATGCTACCATTAGAGGATAAATTTCAATTTTAAGAAACCATATTTAAAACATTTCTACTTTATAGTGTGTATGCTTCGATTGCAATTTGAAACTTTTTTAATGTATTTACAAAATGTATTTCATCAATTTAAAAAATTAGTTGTCTGTATCACTTTGTCCTTGAGGCAATCCTCTAATGAGGAAAGTTGTATATGGACAGAAACCAAATAAACCTTAAATTGGCAAAACACTAATTTCTCTTGCTAGTTATATAAATGTGCCAGATCGCTGTGAAAAATTAATATATATAACTAAGTTATTACCGTATAACTTATTCTGAAATTAGACACATATTTAAGTAATTTTTATTCGTTCGTTCGTGTTTCTATTGTTTTTTTCTCTACATCTACAATAGCGTAAAATCCCAATATTGGGCATTAGCCTCTTCTTTGCTAGGAGTTACTAGACCAAGTTAATTTAGTTACGCTTATTTCCCTAAAGATGTTATGAATCGCACGCAATCAACATGCCGACCCTATGAGATAACTAAGGTAGAATAGTACGAAAAGGTTCACTGCTGTGGTCTCGAGGTAGCGTGCTGCCTTGTCACGCAACGGGCCCGGGTTCGTTTTACCGGCCGGGACAGGCATCCTGAGTGAGTTTTTTTCGGGTGTTTTCCTCTCCTGTAAGACAAACATCAGGAAGCTTAGGACCCGATAGGTCCCAGAAAATCATCCGGCCATCATCATTATCATGGGACAGAACATTGTAGATAGTATGGAAGGGTCGATAAATTTTGTTTAGAAGCCTATTTATTCAGGTTTACGGATCTTTTACTAGCCAAAAATCTTCAGTCTCGGGACACACGGCTTTTAAAGTCCCTCCCGGAGGATTTGTCCCTTGGATTTTTCTATCCTAAAAAATAAAATCCATCGATCCCGCTCAATCCGCGACCCTCATGACTACAGGCAAGGAACATAATCACTAGTCCCCGCCGGCGACATCGTTTTATTAAGAATATCAAATAAATTAATTCAGCTCCTATGAGGAAGCGGTTAGACGCTCGCCTCTTACTGCTGGGATCCCCAGATTGAGTCTCGGTCACTCCATGTGGGTTTCGTGGTGGACGAAAAGGAGCTTGGACAGCTTTTTCTCGGGGTTTTCTCCAGTTCTCCCCTGCCACAATTTCATTCCACCATTTCTCCATACTCTTCTCATCCATTTCTTTCATTCCGTTCATCTGCCCCCATGATGGTGCGTCAGACGTGGTCGGCCGGCACCCTTGTCATTCACAGACCTCTATATAGGGAGCTCAACTCATCTCATCCCTCGACCCGACCCTGAGTTGGACACGAGTTGAGAATTTTTTTAGTGTATGTTACAGGATACAATTCCAATTTAAGGATCAAAAACTCAACTAATATTGAAACACAATTATTTTCGTTAAAACTTGTAAATATGATAAAGTGCAATCCAAGTTTAAAAAAGTTAATACAATCAGAACAACGCTTTATAGTATCTTAAGAATATTCTATAAGGAGTAAATGTTTATGAGTGTGAAAGAAAACAGTTTATAGTTTGCAGGATGTAAATGCCGTGAAATGTATACAGTGCTAGACTCCAGGGAAAAGGCGACGTTGCAGAAGAATGGTGTTCCGTCAACCACAGGAAGCGGAACAAAAGAACAATGACATATTGACACTGAAACAAAAGGCGCGGGGGCTTTCAGCTAACAATTACATCGAATTAAATGGGAAAACTGAGGGCATTTCGCCAATCTTAGTTGAAAAGACGGGCTCTTTTCTGTTCTTTACGTACTTTCCTTCATCCGTTGTAATTAATAGACTTCTAGAAAAAGCTCAGGATATTGGTCCCCGTGATTTGAGAAGTCTCGGGAGAAATGAAGAATTAAGAAATGAAAGCTAGATGAGAAAATTAAAATTCCTAGATTTTTAAATTACGGAGAGCCACCTGTGATGAGGAAATAACTGCTAATCAAAAAAATTATATATCCGATTCTAATTATTTCTTTCTTACTCTTGGTTTAACCTCTCCCTTTTATGTATTTTTAAGTACCCCATGCCACCACCCCCTCTTACAAGACTCGATATGTCGGGAGAGGATGTTTAAACTCTTGATCACATTCAAACGTTTTGATCACACAAAGACATGAAGGTCCTCCCACGGATGAAAGATCAGCTCAATGCTAGGGCCATCTCAGAGACAACACGAACATGTAAGATATGACACATCATTCGCTCATGCATTCATATTAGGCCTATAGTTTGACAGCGAACAAAATGCACTGCTAATACATTATTGCATTAACTATACATATCTCATTATACTAACTCTCGAAACCGTAGTTGCGGGGGCATGAGCCCTCCCACGTCCGTATCCTGAGGTACTGATTTCTAATCATCGCCTGTATAATCTACTTCCTTGAAATCATGGTTAGTACTATTCTTCAACCTCATTCTTGGTCTAACAACTGGGCGTTTTCCCTCAAGTTTTTCTACAACAAAACCTATCACAGTCTACGAAGCTTAATTGTTCTTATATTATCTTGTTTCCTATAAAGATCATGTAGCTCACTGTTATGTAGCCTTTCTCCATTCGCCTGTCAGTTCGTCTCTCATTGGTCCAAAATTTTCCTAAGAACTTTATTCTCAAATACTCGTAATCTTTTCTCCTCCCTTGAAGAAAGAGCCCATATTCCGTATTCATATTATATAAGTAGGAGAATAACAGTTTTATATATTTATATGTAGCGCTTTCGGGACTAGTCACATCATCAACATGATTCAGAACTGGTGTTTCACTGAAGATCTGGTAGAGGGGGCTACACGTACTGGGTTCGTTTTCGTTTATCATATGGTCGTTGTTGTTAACTGCATTCAAAATTTCCATCTCCTCGAGTACGTTTATCTTCGCTGGATTATTTTCTCTGTGCATTACTGTAAGGGGGTTTTCAATATCTAACATGGTTGAGGAGACGGACCATTTAGGTAAATATTTCATCATTTTATACTTAATTTTGAGCAATACCTCAACGGAACATATCATGAAAGTTGAATATAACTATTAACAAAATTGTTTTTTTAAATATTATTTTACTGAATCCGTTACAGGAGCTTCATGATATAGTGAATAAATAGCCCAGAAAATTTCATGGCTCTGCCTTAAGACGTTCCTGAGAAAAGTGTACCAATATGATGAGTTAGAGGAATTATTTATAAATTAAATCATAGTGAATAGTTCGACATTTAAAAATCTATCTATGTATGTAAAATGGCGCAACAGCCCAATATTGAACCTTAGCCTCTCCTTTGTTAGGAGTTACTAGACCAAGTTAATTTAGTTGCGCTTATTTGCTCATAGATGTCATGAATGATATGCGACCCTAAGAGACATCTAGCACACAACTAAGGTATTACTAGGATGATGAGGTCGGTAAATTTTGCTTAGAGGTCATTTTATTCAAGCTTAAGGATCTTTTACGAGCCTGAAAATCTTCAGACTCCGGACCCACAGCTTAAAGTCCCTCCCGGAGGACTTGCTCCTTAGATTTTTCTATCCTACAAAAATCTATCGACCCCGGCCGGGTTTTAACCTGCGACTATCAGGACTAGAGGAGAAGAACATAATTATTAAGATATTTTATAATACAAGTATATTTTTGAAGCTAAATGAAGCTAAAAGTGGGGTGAACGGATCAACTTCTTTTGAGCAAGAAAGGAGATAATTTTTTCAGAAAATGAAATGTGTACAATAAAATGAAGTAGGCTATAGCGTAAGTTGGACTTACTATGTGCACCACATTGGTTTCACTTGGAATACAAGTTTTCATGATTTTTTACATACGAAAGAGTAGCCTACATCTAATTCATATTTCTTCTTCCTCTTAATTACATATCTTTTTAATATTTTTTTTTCTCTTCAGCTAAACAATTTACTATATGAAGCTCATTTTCAAAAGCATCTTGTCACCTTGAAACAAAACTGACTTTCGGTGTTGTGTGGTGTGTTGTGGGTGTGTTGTGTGTGTGTGTGTATGCGTTGGTGGGTTGTGTTTGTATAAACATTTTGCTTGGTTCATCTGCTATAAAGTAAAGTAGTAGGTCGAAGATAGTACAAGATTTATAAAAATAGTTGAAAATATTTTAATTTTTCTTTGGAATGAGATAGAAATCTTGTTCTAATAATTTAATATAATTGTTTTGCATTATAAACAAGAACAGCATTTAATAGGTTCATGAAAAATTCTTATGGACTTGTTTTACTGTATCATTGCCATTAGTTATGGAATATTATGACAGTTAATATAATTTACTTCCCTATTTGTTTCAGTAACTGTCTCTTTAGATTACGAGTAAGTGGAACAAATTTGAACACGTATTATCGCTATTAGCACCTGTTTGGAATGGAACAAACAAATTAGTTTCTTGATAACCTAACTTTCTATTCCGTTAGATTATAGCGTAATTTATCGTAAACAATTCCATTTTAGGTTACTAGATGGGAGTCTTCCATTCAATGTGCTGTTATACTGTACAATTCTAATGAAACAAAAAGAGCGTTGAATCGAAGTGTCGACCTTCTTAATATAAGTTCGTTGTGTTGATGAAATTTTTCAAGGATGAAAATTCTATTTCCTTTTGTGGATGAAAATAAAAAAACAATTTTTCAAACAATGTCAGAAAATATATTTTAATATTTTAGGAGTCTGAAGATAGTTTCAGAAAATGAAAATAAAAATGTATAGGGATCTAACTTGACAAACGCTGTGGTCTAGTGGTAACGATTTTACATCAGAAGCAGCGAGGCCCGGTTCGGTCCTCGGCCGGGTCAAGGATGAGATTTATTCAGGGATTTTCCTCAACTGTAAGACAATTGTCAGGAAACTATAGACCCTAAATAGTCGCCGAAGAACATCTGGCCATCATAACAATCCATATTATATTCGTGTTTTTATAATGAAAAGATCAATGAATGGTGTTGACTTGGAAATGGCCCTAGCTTTGATTTGATCACTCATCCTGGCAGGCCTAGCATGTCCTTGTGTTGTTAAAACATATTGTAGGGCTTATATATGTGATCCAAAGTTTAAAATCCTCTCCTGACATGTAGTGTGCCTGTACGGGCCGAGTGGCATGGTACATATAAAAGCACATACAAAGGGAGAGGTTAAACTAAGGTAAAGAAAGAAGAGAGAAAGAACAAAAAGATAATACATTAAGTGTATTACTTAGCATGTCTGGAATAATTACTTATTTAATTGATGTAATCACATTTACATATAAAATTTTGGAAAAGTAATGCAGCAAATTCATTAATGTCATAAGTATAGATCACGGATGTGCGATTCAACAGAATGAGGAGAAAAAAAATGAAATCTCCCATTTATCGCTGTGACGTAATGAAATATTTGCTGAGAGATCAGTGTCTAACATTAATTACTATACTAGACGTCAAACTTCTTGCATATGACGTCAAAGGCTTCTCTATTGCGCCGAATAGATGTGCGACGTTGTACAGTTAAATGAGTAGGCTCCCCGCTTTGATGCGGAAACAACTGTCGCTTGGGCATAAAATATATTCTGTAAAATTCAATACCTTGCTAGGTGTAAAGATTGTGAAATTATAAGTAAGCGCAAAAGAAAAAACGATTTTAACTTGAATCGTTTCAATTAAATTGAAGAAATAAAATCTGTATATAAATTAATGTATGTAATGTATGTGTGAAAATAAGCAAATATGCAAATAAGAAAATGCAGAAATATCAACATATTTGTGGAACAATCAAGCGAACACTGAGGAACAAAGTAAGGAAGTATACGCAGCCAAGATTTTACTCAACGATGGCACTACCAGTAGCGATGTATGGAAGTGATGCCTGGGTCCTGAAGGAAAAAGAAAAAAAAAGTAAAATTCAGGCAGCGGAAATGAGATTCCAACGGGCTGTGAAAGGTTGTACAAGAAAAGAATATAATAGAAATAAGAATATTAGAGAGGAACTAAAAGTGCAATCACTTCCTCAACAAATAGAAGAACACAGGAACAATTGGATAGAACATCTGCAAAGAATGACAGAGGATAGGATACCAAAGATGGCACGTATGTATAATCATGAAGGACGAAGATCGATAGGAAGACCAAGAAAGCGCTGGGCTGAACAGATGTGAGATCGGAACAGGCAAAGACCTAATCCGTGAATTTGTTGGTGATGATGATGTATATGTGTATTGCCGGCATAAGTTTCGAACACGTGGATTATTTTCAACCAAATTCGTTACATCTAATATATAAAAAAAAGTTTGTTTGTTCGTTTGTTCGTACTTTATGCGCGGCCATACCATTGATCCGATTGTGGTGGGGTTTTTTGCAAAATATTCAGGAGCTTCCCGGGATGAACATAGGCTATAAGAGAGTTGTGATATTCATCTCCTACACCCTTAAAAATCACCCTTTGTAGACAAAAAACATGAAAAATAATCCTTTTTTGACACTTAAATGGCTTACGCTGCCTAAAGCATTACAGATACACAAAATTAATTTTCACAGAACTGAATATCTCAAAAACCTCTACTAAAAAGTCCGCGACAGCATATGTTTATCTTCTACGGATAACTCACAATAGCCATTTATTGTCTCTCATTGATGCCAAGAAGATCGGGATAAGTATATTCCCGGACATGCGTGCACTGCAGATTGTGATGGGGTTTTTTGCAAAATGTTCAAGATTTTCCCGGGAAGACTATAGGTTATAAGAGAGTTTTAATGCTCAAGCCCTTTACCCTTAAAAATCACCCTTTATAGTGAAAAAAGTAAAATAAAAGTGGCCTTTTGTACGCTTAAATGTCTTACGCTGCCTACTCCTTAACAAATACACCAAATTAATGTGCACAGAATTTAATATCTCAAAAAAGTCTACAAAAAAGTCCGCGACAGCATATGTTTATCTTTTATGGATAACTCACAATAACCATTTTTGTCATTCATTGATGCCAAAAATATAGGATAAGTAGATTCCCGGGCAAGCAGAGCAGCAGCACGGATAACTCGAAATAACGAATTTTGTCTTTCAGCTCATTTATACCAAATACATCGGGATACGTAGATTCCCGGGTAATGCCAGGTAATCAGCACGGGGCACTAAAAATAATGATATAAACTTATAATTATTTTTCCTTTTACTTATTCAACTAAACATAAAAACGCATTATCATTTATTTAGACGTAGCAGCGCACACCGGATATTAGCTAGTATAATATATAAATCCTCTTCTTCTAATGGCGCTACAGCTCAAAGTGAGCCTTAGCCTTTTTGATGCAAGACGTCCAATCTCCTCTCTCCAATGCTCTCTATTGCCAGTTCCTACAGTTCAGGATTTGATGACAATCTTCCTTCATTGAGTCTAACAAAATCTTTTTGAGTTCTTCTTTCCGTTAGTACTAGTTTCATGTTTGTAAGTTTATTTAAACGCAAGTTACACGTGTTCGAAACCCGAAAGAGCATTTGTGGGAACCATATATATGTGTGGGATTCATTTTCATTCATAGTATTCTGCTCAAGAGCAGGTCTTTCACTGCAAACTCAGCATTATCCACTCTTTCCTTAACTCAGCTTTCCTTTTTGTATCTGCATACAAACCATTTATTTTCATATTGTCTATCATCTGATGTCTTTTTCTGCCTCTAACTTTCTTTCCGTTGATCATTCTTTCTAGAGCATCCTTCAGCAGGCAGTTTCTTCTTAGCCAGTGGCCAATCCAACTTCTTTTCCTCTTCTTTATGAGGTCCAGCATTGTTCTTCTTTCACCCACTCTGTCTAGCGGATATTTATTTCTTACTTTGTCTGTCCATTTTATACGTTCCATTCTTCTCCATATTCACATCTCAAAAGCTTCCAGTGGCTTTTCCTCATTCCGTCGTAATGTCCAAGTCTCTTCACCATATAATTCTACACTCCACACAAAGCACTTCACTAGCCTCTTCCTTAATTCTTTTGCCAAAGGTCCGCAGAAAAATGCTTCTCTTCTTGTTGAAAGTTTCTTTTGTCATTGCTATCCTCTGCTTTACTTCTTGACCGCGGTTCATTTTACTACTGATAGTACAACCCAGATGTTTGAAGCTCTCCACTTGCTCAATGGCCTCATCTTTAATCCTCGTGTTTATCTTCCTTGGTTTCTTTCCTATAATCATGACCTTTGTCTTATTTATATTTATCTTCATCCCATAATCCTCGCACTTATCATTTAGCTCCATCAGCATGTTCCTCAGTGTCATTGCATCTTCTACTAGCAAAGCCATATCATCAGCAAATCTTATGTACTTTATTCTTCTTCCTCCCATGTTTACGCCTCCCGTGTTGCTGAAGCAGTTCTTCATTAGGTCTTCCAGGAAGATGTTGAAAAGAATAGGTGATAGAGGGCATCCTTGCCTTATCCGCCTTCCAATTTCTCTTCCCTCTGACATTTCTTCTCCTATCTTCACTTTTATTCACTGTTTCATATAAGGACTACTTATAAGCCTCCTCGCCTTCCAGTTCACGCCAATTTTATTCAAGATCTTCAGGAGTTTATTCCAATTTACTCTGTCAAAGGCCTTTTCCAGGTCAACAAATACTGCATAAACGTCTGAATCATTTTCTATATATCTTTCTCCTATTGTTCGTATCAATCCAATTGCGTATCTTGTACCCTTTCCCTTCCTGAAGCCAAACTGTTCTTCTTCCAATTCGCTTTCCATCGTAGAACGTAAACGTCGATTCAGTATTCGTAGGAGAATCTTTGCAGAGTGTGATATCAAGCTGATAGTCTTGAACTCCTTACATTTCTTTGCATTGTTTTTCTTCGGTATTGGTATTAACACTGTCTCAGTCAATTCCTCGGGCCGTTCGCCTTCTTTATGTATCTTGTTGCATAAACGCAGAATTTCCTTCTTTCCTTCGCCCAAGCATTTAACCAATTCAATGGGGATTCCATCTACCCCTGTTGCTTTCCCATTTTTCATTTTCTTAATCGCTAGTTCAACTTCTTCCTTCAGAATTGAAAATCCTTTTTCATCTTCTGATACGTCTTCTTCATTTTCTATATCCAAATTAGCCGGACGCTTTCTTGTTTCATATAGCTCTTCTACATATTTTCCCCATGTATTCATAATTCCCTGTTTGTCTGCTATTTCTTCATTATTTTCGTCCTCAATCAGCCACATAGTTTTCCTATTCTTCTTGCCATGGTCCAAGCCTTTAACTTCTGGTACATTAAATCATATTTTCCTTTCCTCTTCAGATTCTCTAGTTCTTCACATTTCTGCTTCATCCATTCTTCCCTTGCCTTGTCAGTTTCTCTTCTAAGTTCGTTGTTCAGTTTCATGTAGTTTATTTTGGCTTCTTCTGTATTGCTATTTTTCCATTTTCTTCTTTCTTCCATCTTCTCTAACATTTTTTCTGTGACCCAAGGTTTCTTAATATTCTTGCTTTCTTTGAATCCTATTGTTTTCTCTGCAGATATCTGTATAGAGGTTTTCAAATGACTCCAGTGTTCCTTGGTATTGTTATATGAGATTTCCATGGTAGAGGCTTTCTCCTGAAAATTTTGTTCGAATTTTCTCCTTTCCTCTTCAGTTTTGAGTTTCTCCAAGTCAAACTTCTTTGTTGCCTGCCTTCCTCTTATCTTCTTCAGGCAAATATCTACTTCGCCTATTAGTAAGACATGGTCTGAATTGATATCTGCCCCTGTAGGCTCTTCACATTTTCAAGCAATTTTGTAATCTTTCCTGTATCAGTGTGTAGTCGATCTGGTATCGTTTGTTGTCCATAGGGCTTATTCATGTGTATATTTTTCTTTTATGCTGTTGAAACATTATATTTCCAATTATCATTGAATTCCTTTTACAGAAACTCACCAATGATTCACCCTCTTCATTCCTTTTTTTCAAATCCATATCTTCCAACTGTACTTCCATCCTGTCCTTCTCCAACTACAGCATTCCAGTCACCCATTAGGATAACACATGCCCCCTTCTTCTCTCTCTCAACAATCTCTTCTATCTTGTCATATATTTCCTCCACTTCTTCGTCTGCTAACCTTCTATGTGGCATGTAAATTTGCACTATCACCAAGTCAACTTTTTTCACTTGTAAACTCACCATTATCATCCGATTATCCACATAACGCATTGATATCACTTTTTATTTCACACGTGGTCCTAATACTACACCGACACCATGATTCTCTTTAGAATCACCACTGGAATGAAACATTCTAAATGCATCACTCACTAATTCACCACTTTGTTCCCACCTCACTTCCGATATTCCCTTCACATCCACTTTGTTTCTTCTCATTTCTTCCTTCAAATTTTCCAGTTTCCCGGCTTGCAGAAGAGTTCTCACATTCCAAGCTCCAATCCTTAGTCTTCTTTTCTTCTGTTGTTTAGACTGCATGATGTTTCCTTCCACAGTATCCCCCTCCCCGACATCCGAATGGGGTGATAATTTACGTCCGGAGTCTTTTACCGTGGAGACTCATCATGCCATGTTTGCAGCTTTACTAGGGATAAATAAGTTGTGGTTGCTTCCCGTTTCTTTACACACCCCACTCTCTCTTTTGCATCTTAAAATCTTAAAAGATCTTAACAAGGTCCCGAAGGGCCTCAACTTGGAGGTGAGGAGAGTGGATTTAGCTATGTTAGATCCTCCGGACTTCACCGAAATTCACCCCAGAGGTTAAATATCAGTTCCATCAGGGTTTTTGACCAGATCAAGGATCCGGAAATCCCAATTAGCCTCAGCCCCCATATAAGTGATACACAAAAAAATCTATCCCTTATATGGTAGGCTGCGGCTAATTGGGATTTCCGGATCCTTGATTAAAATTACATTACATTCATATATCATTACTGTCATTAACAGCATGGTTTATTCCTGTTGGTATGTTCCGATCTCAAAGTATATCTAATTGTTCTATTTTTTTAAGATTTGTAATCTAGATTCTTTTTTTTTTTTTTTTTTTTTGGGAGTCGGTAGTATTATATTCTTAGGACATGTTTATGAGTTCTAGTATTGTGCTATTTTCTTGGTAAAATTGAACATGTTTAACTCCTTTCTAATGCCTACATTTTTTCTTTCTATCTGTTCTTTGATACCTTGCCAGCTGTCGCAATAATCTCATCTCTGCAAACCCTATTCGCCTGGATTCTTTCTTTGACAAAGTCCAGCATTCAAATTTATCATGACATTAAGAATGTAATTAATAAAGAATTGGCAATAACAGCAATGTATAACTGTAGGCTTTCACGGCCTGCGTCTTGATCCCTATTAGGTTCGTCTTCCGGGCATATAGGCCGTGTGGAATGAAATTTGCGCGGAATCAAAGGATGTGGACAAAAGTGTAGTTAGTGAGCGGAAACCGAAACTGCATACTTTAATTTCAGGATACGCGCCAAAGAGACATTTTTAACGCTGACGAAACGGGACTGTTTTTTTCGCGCGTTACCGTCGAAGTCTTTTATACATACTATACTTCACTTTTCAAAGGCAGCGGAATTACAATTAATCCTAAGTACGTAAAAATACATAATTATACGGTACTCTATAATCTAAGATTATTAATAAGTTTTAGTTTTTCTTAAAATACGGAAACAAAAATTGGTCCCATGCGATTCCGCTTTGAGGAAGTTTTACTATGCCTACATCGGTTTATTTTTATAGAATATAGGCCTACTGAGGTTCGTTGTGAAACATCGAAAATTATGACCGCTAGTGCGATTTTTAAATTTTCACTTTAATTGAACTCCAACACTTAAAGGTTATAGAGGGTCCAATTTCCAATCTAAACCATCCAGGACCTACTAAAAAAAATCAAAATCGGTCCAGTCGTTGGGGCGGTATGTTGGAGTGGCTGTTAAATGTCACTAGGGTTTCGTTTTGATTTAATTGTGAATTTACTTGCCCTTCCTCGGTAGCTAGTCGGTTCCTGTTTCAGGGTGAGCGCTGAGACTCCTATCTATATAGGGTTCGGAAGGAGAATTGCGTGGGAACAGACAATCACTAATTGTTTGAATTATTTTATTTAATTAATCTCTGCCAATTTAAATGAACGTTACACAGTAAAAATAAAACTTTTCTGTCCCTGGCCTTCGATATTTCGCTAATGAGGACTAGCAAATGACTTATGAGTTCGGGAGATTTTCCCTAAGTCCATAATCGTTGTTACAAGATATTTTTTTACTATACATTCAAGATCTTCTTCCTTCTAAGTGTCGAGTATAAGTGTCAGTGTATTAAATTTTGTCCTCATGAGTTCCGTATCGAAGTCAGGACCAATTATTCCCATATATGGTCTATACCCTAACTCTCATTTTGATTGGTTAGAATATTTAATCACATGTCCTCCAAGGGCGTAACTATTTTATTTAAACCACCACCTACCTTTTGATTTTATTCTCACGGCTAGGGAGTGTGTTGCCAGCTTGGGCTTTACGCGATTGTAAATTTGGAGTTTGACATTTCTCCCAAACGTGAGTTTTGAAGCTAGACCCAGCTTAAACATTTCAGGTCTAATTTGAGGAGTTACATGTTTATGACCTCTTTTACTTAGGGTTTCAACCGCTTCTTGTGAGAACTATTTACCAACATGAAACTTAATTTATTTTTAACTATATTCCATTCCTTCATTATTTATTCATTTCTTATATTCATTAATCACTATTAGGGCCGTATCATATTCGTCTCACAATGCCTCTTGTTAAAACAAAAAAAAAATACTAACGTAAAGTTAAAAATATCTTTTTTTTTTTTTTTAACACAGCTCCCCTTAGAAGAGAAGTAATTAAATATGCTAATTACATCAAACCAAAATGTATTACACTATTACTTTTCCTACAAGTACCATATATGGAAATGTTTTTACAAACACAAAATAGATTATATTATTGAACATATATCACCCTGGTTTACTTACAGTTTTCTGCATATTACCACTAGAACAACAACAACAAAAACATGTACATTTAAACTCAATTTGCGATCGGTGATTCACCTTACTTATTTTTTTTTTATAATCAACAAATGTTTTTCTTATTTTAACCCTATGGGTACTTTATCATATCCCATACATCTTCTCGTTTTTTCACTTTATTATACGTTTGTTTCTGTTTTAATTACGTCACTTTTTTTTCACACGCTAGGTAATTTCGCATAATACGTTTTCCATATATCACTCAGTTTATTTTTGCAATGTCATGCACATTTTTTTTTTATATCATCCCTCTATATCGTTCGCACTTTCCATGGTTCACACTTTACATATGCACTGGAACTCACTTATTATAAACTAACATTTTTTTTATTCTAATTAGCTACTAATTTATTCTATTTGGGTCATTTATTTATTTAATGAGACATAGATCTTAATGTTGCCGTAAACATATTTGCCCTCTTTTAATCAAATGGTAACTTTACTAATTAGTTTCCTATGTAATTTCCGATGATTATCCTTTATAAATAAGTATATCGGTATTTAATAAGAATCATATATGTTTTATATCGCGATCTCAGTTTTCAGAACATTTCACGATTCATCATAATAATTCATTTGTAAATCTATCTTTTTTTTTTAAATAGGCGCTCCCTTAGCTGTGGTCATTGAAACTTTATTCTCAGCATGTTCACTGACTGATCTTCACAATACCTTGAAAATCTATTTATTCTTTATAGAACTCCTTTATTCATCATTCGCATATTATTTTTATTCAATCGATTAAGGTGGAAATTATCCTTATTTATTTACTTGTCGGTAACATAATATCACATTTCATACGCGCAGAACCGTCGTTGTATACAGAATTTTATATCATCGTAGCTCATATTCGTCAATTTCGTTTTTTGACAATTTATATTTCATTAGTAAACAACTCGACAACACCGGTCGAATCAAAATCATGTCGCTCTATCTACCCATAACAATTCTCGCTACCATATGAGCGAACGTTTATCATTTAAAAGGACATAATATAAACGCCTCCTTCGGGCTTTGATCCTGTATTTATTCATTCTTTCACTTTGTCTACGCTATATTTTTATCTGTCACCAATCATAAACTGTTAAAAGGACGATGCCTTAACCTCTTTCTTAAATTTTCGTATGCTCATAACGCTTCCATTTTATTCCTTAAGAATAATATTAGGTTTTTAAGAACATTAACTATGAAGTTATAATAGCACATGTTTAATTTGTATTTATATATTTTTTTCAATGATATTTAAAAGTTTGGTTTAAACATTCATTTCCTTCGTTTCACATCGTATTTGGGTAAGTAACTTGTTTTCGACAAATGAATTTTGTACCTGTGAAGGGTGTGCCTATTTCCGTCTCACTCGCACTCTTTCATCTTTTACAAACATTTTAAGTTTAGTGAACTGATTTTTATCTCTATTCTAGACTGGGTTCAACGTTTTCTTAAATATTCCCACTACGATCAGCTGTTCATTTCTTTGTAATTTTCACAATTTACTTATTATTATCATCGTCTCTGTTATTGTTCACGCTTTAGATTAAGGCAAATATACATGCTAATTATTTTTATTATTATTATTTTTTTATATAAAGCGGGGTGGTGCCTCTCGCTCCCTCTGTAAGTTAAATTTTCTTCCCCTGTTTTCGTCAACATTTGTCTAGTCTCATTATGTTTTCTAGTGAGTACCAATATAAACCCTTTTAAACTATTTCTCATTAAATTTTCCTAATACTAATCTGACATATGCATAACCAACACTTCTTGCATTTATCATACTAATATATTCTTACTTTTTAATTACACATTTATTTAATTGTTGTGCATACAATGCAGATGCATGTTAATGTCTAACTGATATTACATCCATTCTAACAGGATAGTATGAATTTTGCATTCTACCATTTTGCGATAATTTCGCGCCCGGATCAAATACTTCAGCACGATATTTTTCTAGATAACATTTTCTCTCATCATGCACTAATTTAGTACAGTACTTCATTATGTTACTTTTGAATCTAACGTATTGACTGTTTTTCGACCATTTCCTCCTATTTATTTGGCGCTTCTTTATTACGCGGTATGACTTACGCATATTTTCTTTACGTACTACCTTTTTCTTGTTTTTCTTTTCATACTTTGTTCGTATCTTTTCCATGCATCTACTTTGCATATCCACATTTTCAACTTGGAATACTGAACGGATGTTTGGCTGTGCCGAAATCATCAGGTCAGTTGTTCCATTTTGATTTAATTTAACTTCATTAACAACATGCATTTCATTATTGCATTTAGATATATTTCCATGTAATTCATCATCATTGGTTTGAGGTATTTTGTTTGCATCTATAATAGTTGGCTCCCATTCTTTTCCCTCATTCTGAAGTGTCATTTCCCTATCTGAGTCCCTTTGAGTTTGATCTACAGTACTTTCACCTGTTGTAGTAACTACCATATAAATATCATTGTTACTTTTACATTTATTTTCTTGGGGAGTTTCATATCCTGTCTCCCTTTCATCATAATTATTTCTACCTATCTCACCCTTTCCTGCTAAACTAGTGGTCAATTTTTCTCCTGTCCCCTGAATTTCTGATTTTAAAGAATCGCGAGTTTGTTGTATTGCTAATCTCCAATTGCTCATGTCTTCCCTCATTTCTTTATGCCATTGTTTCATTTCTTCCCTAATTGACATTAACATTTGCCTCACGAAATATTCAAAGTCGTTCTGGGACTTATTAGTTTTCTTTGATTCCTCTTTGTTTTGACCCTCTAGAAAATTTTCTCCACCATGTAAATTTATATTATTACCCTCCATTATTTATTTAATTCTACAATTTATTAATATTAATATTTATTTTCTATTCACAAAAATATTTTTTTTTATTCAACACTCTAACACTTTCGTTTAATTTGTTAATTTTCCACATCCTTTATTTTTCCGTCTTTTGACAACTTTTATGTTCTATTATTTTTTTTAACAAATCTGTCACTTTACCTTGGTATATCTTCATTTGTTTGTCTTACGTCAGGTTTGTAGAGATCCGCCATCGGTTATCTAGGTTGATCTGCTCCTGGATTGTTGTCCACTCCTAGCTGCACCTTCCATCTCGTGGTTTGAATGTTGTCTTCCACACTGTTGCTGGATCATGATGTTCAGTCCACAACTTTCGTGAGTCACTCTTATTTTGAATGCACTCACGTTGAAAACACTTTGTCACAGTAAAAAGGCCCTTTCGTTGGGCGACACTTTGGGGCAGTATTTTGGAGTGGCTGTTAAATGTCACTAGGGTTTCACTTTGATTTTATTGTAAATAGTTACTTGCCCTTCCTCGGTAGCTAGTCGGTTCCTGTTTCAGGGTGAGCGCTGAGACTCCTATCTATATAGGGTTCGGAAGGAGAATTGCGTGGGAACAGACAATCACTAATTGTTTGAATTATTTTATTTAATTAATCTCTGCCAATTTAAATGAACGTTACACAGTAAAAATAAAACTTTTCTGTCCCTGGCCTTCGATATTTCGCTAATGAGGACTAGCAAATGACTTATGAGTTCGGGAGATTTTCCCTAAGTCCATAATCGTTGTTACAAGATATTTTTTACTATACATTCAAGATCTTCTTCCTTCTAAGTGTCGAGTATAAGTGTCAGTGTATTAAATTTTGTCCTCATGAGTTCCGTATCGAAGTCAGGACCAATTATTCCCATATATGGTCTATACCCTAACTCTCATTTTGATTGGTTAGAATATTTAATCACATGTCCTCCAAGGGCGTAACTATTTTATTTAAACCACCACCTACCTTTTGATTTTTATTCTCACGGCTAGGGAGTGTGTTTGCCAGCTTGGGCTATTCGCGATTGTAAATTTGGAGTTTGACATTTCTCCCAAACGTGAGTTTTGAAGCTAGACCCAGCTTAAACATTTCAGGTCTAATTTGAGGAGTTACATGTTTATGACCTCTTTTACTTAGGGTTTCAACCGCTTCTTGTAAGAACTATTTACCAACATGAAACTTAATTTATTTTTAACTATATTCTATTCCTTCATTATTTATTCATTTCTTATATTCATTAATCACTATTAGGGCCGTATCATATTCGTCTCATCGTTTAGGCAGTCTTTAATTTCGGATTTCAGGTAAATCCCCACTTCTAATTGCCGAAATTCGCTCATTTTTGGGTAATATCTTCCCCGGTTTATTTTAATAGGACATGCTGAGTTTCGTTGTAAAACCTCGAAAATTGTGACCGCTAGATCGATTTTTAAATATTCACTTCAGGTGAACTAGTACTCCTAGTGATTTTAGAGGGTCCAATTATAAATCTAAACCATTCAGAGACCCACTCAAACACACACAAAACATTTAATCAAAATCGGCCCAGTCGTTTAGGAGCAGTTCAGTGACATGCACACGTACAGAAGAAAAATAAATAAATATACATATGTGTGTGTGTGTGTGTGCGCGCGCGCGCGTCTGTTTGTGTTTATAGTGGCGCAGTTTGGCACTTAAATCGTTAACGACATGTTCGCTTCATTTCACCTTACAGTGAATTTCGAAGAAACTGTATTCTGCTTAACAAAGGTTAATAAAAATTTCATCGCTTACTGGAGATCAATGGCGGATGGTTTCAACTAGTTTTAAATAATTTCTGCGCATTCAAACTGGTAGCTAATACTGTAGCTCAGGGCTTTAGATAAAGACAAAGAGGCAATGTTCATTAACCCAGGATGTGTTAGTAAATGTGAGGGTCAACAGATAGTGTCAGCTCTGTGTAGAAATGAAACTAGAGAAAGAGAAAGAGCGAAAGCTTATAACAACATTTTAATTCTATCTATGGCATGTGCAGTTAGCTAAATAACTTCTTACTTCACGTTAATAGTATGTTTGTATGTAAATGAATTACTTTAAAAAAATCTTAAACATTTAGCAGAATTGTCATTTGAAGTAACAGTAACTTATCAATTCTACCACTTATCCAAACTCTTCTCTGCATTCTGGCTGCCTACACTGGCACTATTGAACTCGCAGGTTCATTGCCGCGCGGACATAAGCTCTCCATATATCCCTATCCTGAGCTAATGTTTTCCAATAATTCCCAGTATAATCTACTTCCCTCAAATCATAAAAAAAAGTAAAGTGATCCCACAACAGGCCTCAGGAGGCCCTTGGGGTAGTAGGAGGTTAAGGCTCCCACTTTTCCTAGACAATCGGCACTTTATGTCAGCCGGGTTGTCAGCCCTGCGTGACGGCCGCCTTTACCCCCAGAACAAGCGTCTGGTACTCATTTCCGTTAGAGGCTGAGTCGACCTCAGGGCCATAGTGCCGCCAGAGGGTTTGGGTCAGTTTAAAATTCCTGACCCCAACGGGACTTGAACCCTCGACCCACCGGCTTGTAGCTCAGTGCCTTAACCACTACGCTACGGCGTGCCCCCCTCAAATCATAGTTAATGTTATTCTCCCACCTCATTCTTGGTCTACCAACTGGGCGTTTTCCCTCTGGTTTTCCTATAAGAAGCTTCCTTGCACGTATTTCATTACCCAATCGTGCCACATGTCCTGCCTATCCCAATCTACGAGTCTTAACTGTTCTTATTATATCTGGCTTCCTATAAAGACTATGTAGTTCACTGTTATGAAGTCTTCTCCATTCACCTGTCTGTTCATCTCTTTTGTCCAAACATTTTCCTAAGAATTTTATTCTCAAATACTCGTAAAGGCCAACACGCACACACTATTGAATAACACTAAGAAATTAGGACTGGCAGTAAATATCAGTAAAACTAAATATATGGTCACACGTAGAAATTCAGTATATAATGGAAATGGACAAGCTAATGACAAATGAGGGAAATTTTGAGGAAGTGGCTGAATTCAAATACCTAGGAACAATAATCACAAATAGGAATGAGATGCACAAAGAAATTAAACATAGGCTCAATTCTGGAAATGCATGCTATTATGCATTGCAGAGACTTTTGATGTCCCAAACTCCTTTCAAAAAACGTAGCTGAAAATATATAAAACTATTATTCTACCAGTTATATTATATGGGTGCGAAACATGGACTCTTACTTTAAGGGAGGAAAGGAGATTACAAGTATTTGAGAATAAAGTTCTTAGGAAAATGTTTGGACCAAAGAGAGATGAACAGACAGGTGAATGGAGAAGACTACATAACAATGAACTACATGGTATTAGCTGCTAATCGAACTGCCGAAGTTCCGGGTCGAATTATGTTTCTAATTGTTTCACTTCTGTATAGGAAGCCAGATCTAATAAGAACAGTTAAGTCTCGTAGACTGCGATGGGCAGGACATGTTGCGCGTATGGCGAATGAAAGACGTGCATGGAAGCTTCTTGTAGGAAAGCCAGAGGGAAAACGCCCAGTTGGTAGACCAAGAATGAGGTGGGAGAACAACATTAACTATGATTTGAGGGAAGTAGATTATACAGGGAATGAGTGGAAAGCATTAGCTCAGGATAGGGATGTATGGAGAGCTTATGTCCGCGCGGCCATGAACCTTCGGGTTCGATAGTGCCAGTGAGTAAGTAAGTAAGTAATACTCGTAATCTCCTTTCCTCCCTTAAAGTAAGAGTCCATGTTTCGCATCCATATAATATAACTGGTAGAATATTATGCTTTATATATTTTCATTTTTACGTTTTCTGAAAGGAGTTGGGAAGTGAAGAGTCTCTGCAATGCATAATAACACGCATTTCCAGAATTGAGCCTATGTTTAATTTCTTTGTGCATCTCATTCCTATTTGTAATTATTGTTCCTAGGTATTCGAATTCAGCCACTTTCTCAAAATTCCCTTCATTTGTCATTAGCTGTCCATTTCCATTATATAATTTATTTCTGTGTGTGACCATATAGCCTATTTAGTTTTGTTGATATTTACTTCCAGTCCCAATTTCTTAGTGTTACTCAATAGAGTGTTCGTGTTGTCATTTAGTACCTCTTCGCTTCTAGTGTGTATTATGGTGTTCTTAGTTTTTGTTTCTCTTTCTTATGTGATTTTTTTTTCGGGTTAATTCTTCACCTGGAAGATAAATGTCAGGAAACTGAGAGGTCCAAACGATACCCAAACATAATCTGGCCATCATCATTAACATATTCATTAATTTTAGAATTAAGATATCTCCTGGCGCACCATTATCAGCATCATCTATTATATATCATTAGGGCAGCGTAACTCCGCCTTCCAGACGCCCCAACCTCATAAGTGGGTTAATAACGCCTTGCCAGGAGAGAATACCAGAATGTCGAAATGACAACGTGGTGGCGTTGAATAAAAACAAATTTAAATGGCAGTTAACATTATTGTAGTGAAGCTGTATTTTTTTTAACTTCATTATTGATTTAAAATATTAACGTATTGAACTCATTACATATCTTTAACAAAATATATAATTTTAGGTCATAATCATCATCAGCAATCATTAAGCACTATAACAAAAGGATCAATGTCAGACTTGTCTATCTGTCGTTTTATTGTTCATCAGAGATATGCCAAAACTAATAATAGTAGCCTACCTATAATAATAATAATAATAATAATAATAATAATAATAATAATAATAATAATAATAATAATAATAATAATAATAATAATAATAATAATTTTTATTAAGGATTTTCTCTATATTATCCATTTAGTCCAAATGTATTTTGCTCCACCATAGATTTGTATCCTCAGCATCTTATTCTTTGAGATCTCTGCTGATAATGTTTCCTCTCACTTCATCCATCTACTGTTCCCTGGGATTCCCCCCCCCCTCCCTCTTTCTTTCAGCATTCCAATTCAGCATCATTCTTGGGATTCTATTATTCTTCAGCCTCTTCAGTTGTCCATACCATTTCAATCTTCGCTCTTCTATTACGTATACAATATTATGTTTAACATTTTCTTGATGTCTTTCGCTAAAAATCCATTTTTTTTTTTTTTTTTGCTTGCTGTCTACCTATAGTGAGGTCTCTGCACCATACAGCTTATATAATAATAATAATAATAATAATAATAATAATAATAATAATAATAATAATAATAATAATAATAATGATAATAACGATAATAATAATGATAATAATGAAGTCCCTTTGCCTACCAGCCTCATATCCACACGTATTAATCATAGAGGTGGAACAATTATTCAACCAGTGTAGG
Source organism: Diploptera punctata (assembly GCA_030220185.1). Taxonomy (NCBI): domain Eukaryota; kingdom Metazoa; phylum Arthropoda; class Insecta; order Blattodea; family Blaberidae; genus Diploptera; species Diploptera punctata. The sequence continues at coordinate 83,375 of JASPKZ010009519.1, read as the reverse complement.
AGTGATATGTGGTCAGCACGTCGGATCCGCGCCCTCGTAATAGGTGGTTTTCTCAACTTGGAGCTGCTACTTACTGTACCTACTCAAATTCCTCACGATGCTGGGCGGTCATTGGTCCCATTCTAGTCGAAATTCCATGAGTAAATTTCTGTTCCCTTGGGGACTCGAATCAGAGCAAGTTCTGTAGCTCTGAACCCGCTCGGCTATGACGCGGTGACGCAGTGTGGCGACATCATGAGACATTCTCCCGCCACACAGCGGCCGTCGACCAGATGGGCAGTACTCTGCATCCGCCCCAACCAGACAGCACGTGCTCGTAGATCTTCGCGCGCTACGGAGCCCGCGCGTCAGTAGCTCAATGGATCCCCTGGCGAGTGGCCATTGTATTCAATTGTTACTCAATAAAAGTTAATTTATGTAGTGGATAGTATGTTATTCTTGTATCCCACGACACAACATCCTACAACCTGGTGACCCCGACTTGGAAAGCCTACAATTAGTGTGACTCCGACATGGAAAGCCTACTAGAACAACTGCAAACACTGCTAGAACAGAATAAGGCGTTACAACAGCAAATTCAACAACAGACAAACGCCGCCATGGATTCCACTCAACAGGTCAGTACTAGTGTTAACCGTGTGAGTGTAAAAAACCCGCTTTTCTGGTCCGACAAACCGGCGGTGTATATCAGGCATCACGCAAGACTCAACTAAATACGCATATCGAACCTCAAGAGTCGAGGTGTAACGACATAATTATCAACCCTCCAGCGCAGGGGGCCTGTCGGTTTCTAAAATCAGAACTGATCCGCCGCCTCTCCACATCCGAGGAAGAAGGAGTGAGGCAATTCTTAATGGAGGAAGAGCTAGTCGATAGGAAACCCTCCCAGTTCCTCCGACATCTCCGATCATTGGCCAGCGCCAATCAGGTTCAAGATAACCTACTGCGACAATTGTGGTTACAACGCCTCCCATAAAAATTCTGCAAACACAGGCCGAGCTTCCACTGGACAGAGTCGCTATACTGGCCGATAAGATTATAGAAGTAACACCACCAACGCCACTCCACCCGGCCGTTCATGCAGTACAACCCGGATCCCATAACAGTCAAATCAGTGAACTGAGTAAACGCATTGACCAGCTGGCGCAACAAATGACCGCCTTACAGAATTAATTTCGCCCACGATCCCGCTCCCGTGGAAACACCGCCGATCCAACAGCCCGACTCCACTACCAAACTCCACAGACTATAATTTCTGCTGGTATCACAGAAAATTCCGCGACCAGGTGCAGAAATGTACACCCCTTTCAATTTTCCAACAAACTCCACCAGCAGCCTGTGATTGCGGCGAACGGCTGCCATATAACCGGAAGCCGCCTCTTCGTCACAGACAGTAACAGCAGGCACAAATTCCTCATCGACGCCGGATCCGATCTATGCTGTTACCCGCGGCGCCTCCTACAAGGACATCGCCGACTCAGGGATCATGATCTGGTCGCAGCCAACAACATCTCATCAAAACATACAGTGAGACTTAACCTTGGGCTTCGACGAGACTTTAAGGGAAATGTGTCATTGCCCACGTCGATATTCCAATCATTGTGTCAGATTTCCTTTCCCACTTCCATCTACTTCCAGAATGTAGTAACAGGCGTTTAGTGGATGGCCTTACCAGCTTGTCCGTACCCGCCCACCCTCACCCACAATTCAACCTAGTATCAAATCCCTAACTATCCTTACCCTATACCATATCATCATTGCAGAGTTCCCCGATCTCAGCGCCACTCTCCAGCAACGACAAGGAGAGCGATGGACACCGCTCCCTTTTTCTCCAAGAAGCTGACCCCGCGGCAGGTCACCTGGTCTGCGTACTTCAGAGAACTATTGGCAATATACAAGTCTGTGCAGCATTTCAGGTAGTCTATATACTGGAAGCACATCACTCCACAATTTATACAGACCATAAATCTCTGACCTACGCCTTCCAACAACGAAGAGACAAACTTCCGCCGGTACAATTGAACCAACTATCATTCATTGCTCAATTCATCACAGACATACAGCATTTAGACGTCCCTTCCAACGTGGTCGCTGATACTTTTCTCCAGAGCGAACATACACCATCACCAACAGCCACATAGACCTCTTCAGCTTGTCCCGCTCTCAAGAGAGCTTCGGCAGTCCCTAGAAGGCGACTCTAGTCTTCAGCTACAGCGCATCCCGGTCCCAGGAAGCGAGATAACATCTCTGGTGTGACACATCCATGCCCCGACCAACACCCTATATAACCCTACCATATCGCCGACAAGTATTCGATTCATTCCACGGATTCAGTCACTCTGGAATTAAGGTCACAACCAAGATGGTCTCAGAACGCTTCGTGTGACCCAACATGCAAAAAGATTGTCGCAGTTGGGCGCGAACTTGCCAGCACTGCCAGCGAACCAAAATCAGCCGATATGTGTCGACCCCAGTAGGAAATTTCAAACCACCCTCGGCGAGGTTCGAACACGTCCACATTGGCATCATCGGACCCCTCCCCCTTGCCGGAAACTTTGGCTATTGCTTGACGACAGTAGATAGGTTCTCTCGTTGGCCAGAAGTCTGGCCCCTCGAAAACATAACCGCCGACAACGTCGCCGAAGCCTTCGTGGCATTATGGATATCCCGATTCGGTTCGCCAGTTCGCATCACAACTGCTCAAGGCCTGCAGTTCGAATCTCACCTATTCCGGAACGTAGCCGTCCTGACAGGCAGTACAAAGTTGCGAACTACGAGCTACCACCCCTGCAGCGACGGGATGGTTGAACGCCTTCATCGCCAACTCAAGACAAGCCACCATGTGTCATCCTACGATGTCCTGGGGATACAAGCTCTACCACTCTTCCGCTCGGTATACGGAGCGCCCACAAAGACGATTTCGGAGCCTCCTCTGCCGAACTACGTAGTATACTCGTATTACGGAGAACCCCTCCTACTACGGCAGATCCTAACAGCGTCCGCACGAGGGCTTTCGTGATTGCGGCATTTAACCTACAGTTCCAGAGTGCATAGAGTTAGTTAATGTATAATGGGTATGCGAACCACACGTAGCTGATTTCAGAGGTAGCTTCAGACATTGTGTGGTACAATGTTTATATATGTAAACTGTAAGTACACATGTACTGTAAATCTAGGTATAATATGCTGAATAATACGTAAATTTCCTATTTTCATAATGCAAGGAGCTGTAGAAAAGAGAAGAGAAAAAAAAACAGTTTGAAAGTGCCAGTGGTAGTCTCTGCAGTTACGTGGAAACTTGAAATAAATTATACCGGTCTCGCTTTTTTCCAAGTCTGCAAACGTCAAGTTGGTATGCACACTTCATACAATCCCGTCCCTTTCTTCCATTCTGATGCTTTATATTCTGTTCTATTTCTTTATACCAGTATTTTTATACAAGTGTAGTTAGATTTTTTATGCGCAAATATATTATTAAATGGACCAGCCTCATGATTTGACTACAGTTTATGAGGTTCCGGGTTCGATTCCAGCTCAGATTACTGGAAATTCTTCATAAAGGGAATTATTCCTGTTGTCGCACATGGTCTAGAATTTAGATTAAGGTTTAAGGAATATCTTGGTGTTTCGTTATCATTTACCGCCCATTATATAATAAAGGAAAAAGGTTGTAATCGGGGTTTGGTTTTAATTAGGTCCAAGGATATGGGTTCCTGGACAGTTGTGCTCCGGACTAGATGGGTTTCAGGTTTCGGTAGAACAATGGACTTAAATCTCGGGAATCCGTGAGGAAAGGATGTTCACTTGGGAAAAACAGTAGGCCCCCGTGTAATGTCTTGAAATTGACGATGCACTTTTATTGTCACTTAAAAAAAAAAAAATTGAATTACATTTCGTCGTATTCGAACGACGAGTTTGACGAGAAGGCTGTTGGTGGGTCAGAATTAGTAACATTTGGTGTAACACTCAACCAAGCGAGGTAACTTAACTGTCCTCTGCCTGCTGTACTGACAGCACTGACTGCTGAACTGCCTCTCTAATTTTCGTTAAGTAAAAATATTTATTAATTCCGAGTGGCCGGCATTAGTCCCTTCCACCAAAAGTCTTATCGTCTCACAAACAGTTTATATGTTATACTAATTTTGATTGGTAAATTTTACCTTAAGGGCGTTATCGTGGGTGTTAAACTTAGAAGTTTGTGGCCTCGTTCCCTCCCTTTAAATTAGTTGCCTCATCATATAAAATTTCCAGGGTTGACCAAATGGAGTGGTCCTTAATAGGACGCGGCTATCTACTGTCGGCATCTACCTTACGCCGCAAAGAAGTCACCCGCTGTTAACGACATGTACTAGTTGAAATTAGTTTGGGGATAACTCTTTCCACAAGTTACCTAGGGAAATCCAATTGCTTGTTTGTGACTTCCCAGCCTTTTGTAAGAAGTTTTTGGCTTAGCATTGTTATAGCAATTTGATAATAGTGCAGTCTAGTAAATCCTCTTAAGAAAGGAAACTGCAGACTTTTTCCCCATTGTATAAGGGCTTACGGATCCATTGTATGATGTTTACTAATTTCGTTCGCTACAATAGCAAGGGTCCAGGTCTATGACTGGCGCTAATTGCTTTATACTAATGTTTTATTTATTGCTTATTAAATTATTTTGTGGTAGGTTTATATGATTTTAATTTTGTTACTATGGAATTCCTATTTTCATTACAATTCATTTGAATATAAATATGCCCTAATTCTGATGATAATTACGGGTTCATAAATTATTCACTTTGATGAAGGTACTTATTTTTCTGAAATAGAGGCTGAGCGAATGACTTGTCACAAATTGCCCGCTTTTTATTTAAGTAATTTTGAGGCTTTGAAATTAATTAAATGAGAAGCACTCTCGTTTTTTTTTGTTACATAATAAATTATATTTTTTTTTCTTTGGCTCCAACCCTACCTGTTTTTTTGTTGGGGACTGGGTGGTTGACTTACATATTTGAAATCTCATGACAAAGAACAATACGTCATCAATGTTTGTAAACATACATTAACACGCTTATCGTACTAAGAAATCTTCTTTCCTGAAATAACATTCATGAGCATAATACATACAGTACATATACAATACAATAACTTCAAATTGATGCCTATCATATTAGTTAGTGTCTGAAAATCACCGTCTTTACTATGTGTATTATTTTCTTCCATTAATATAACACTACGCGGTGTTGTTAACGACAGCACTTATTGATCGTATAAAAATTTAACGGCACTTTTTTTTCTTCACTTTACTTTTCATGTTGTCACACGCGCAATATCGGCACTGTTTGGTGAAATACTTTCTTACCCTAATATTATTTACAATATGTGTATATGGCATAGATTGGTACTGTAGCCAGTCATTTTTTTTTCAATATACTACGATTTTGGATTTGATTTTGATTATAAAAAAATCGATTAGATAATATAAAATATATTAGTGGTGGATCTGTGCACCTAATAAATTGTGTTCATTGTTATTATTATTAACTGTATCTTATTTTCATGTTCTCATGACGTACAATGTCTAAAATATTGGTTTGACAAGGGAACAATAGAATCATTAATTATATCCCATTTATTTAGGTATATGTATACTTTACGATATATTTATTTGTATAAGGGATTTACTTTGAAGCAATCGGTTTTTTTTAACTACCGACTCGTCTAGAAGTCGTTATCCATATTTTCAATATCATTTACATATCTTGTGTCATATTATTCGACATTCATAGGCGCCTCGCCATCATATGGAATATTATTTAATATTCACGATTTATTATTTATTCATTTAAATATGGAATAATTATCCTCGTTACTGCTTTTTATCATTTCCTTTTGGCATCATAAGTACTAGATTTAAATCAAGCATAATTAATTCGATCATTTACCAGTCGAACAACATCTATAACATCGCGCGTAAAAATAAAATAAATCTCCAATACAAAGTTTTACACATGTCAGCATCGCTGTCCCCGCAGCGTGATGACCCTTTTCATCAAACATTATATCATCATTAGTAAAATGACATCCATTGTCAGCAGCGCTTACCTGTCAGCGTTGATGACCTTCTTCACGAAGTATTTATCATCATAATCAATCAATATTTCTCAATAGAATAAGTAATATCGGGTCTCTATGCCCGCAAATATTACTTCAATAACGCGTCGTACACGCATAAGTAAGGTGACTTCTCGAGTCGCCATATCATATTAATCAAACCTTGTATATATTAATAAACGATTTTACGCGCTTATCGCTTTATTCTGTCTTTCGACTTTCAATTGAAACTGCCTAATGCTTAAATCCCTTGTTGCATATACTTAATACCATTAGTTATAATCGTCGTCATCCTTAACGAGGATCCTTTTTTTTTTTAAATAAATAAATGAATATATCCAATGATCTTAGATTGATACTTAGCGTTGGCCTATCTCATTATCGTTTTATTGGTCAAGACTTCAAGTTTATTTAAGATATAGATAATCATCATAACATTGAAAATATTTAGCGTTCTCAACTCGATCGCGTCGGCAATGCTACCTTTACATATAAATTGATTTACATTCAAGATATTTAAATATATCCCTAGATTATTGTTATCATATACGGCGTTTAATTGTTTTCGTTCATTAAATTATTGTTCACAGATCCACTTGGTCCGAACTTTTAATGAAAGATATTTTCTTTCCCAGTACATTTATCATGAGACAGTATTATGAATTATATGCCCACTGTGATGCATATATATATTTATATTAATAATTGAATACATGTCTTAAAGTGACTTTAATTATATTCTTTATCAAGTTACTATCTATCAAATTTTAACATAAGAAATTAGATCATAGGAACTGTCATAAACGTGTGCCCGCCACTCGTTTTTTTAGGCGTTATAATGACATTTTTTTAATCTATTTAATTAATACTAGTTTTTATAATCCATTATCTTACAAAGTTCATGCAAGGACTAACATTATATATCCATATTCTTAATGTATTCTACATTTCCTCATTTACTACTCACTTCTATTCGTTATTGTTGCATAATAGTGTCTCCGATTCCCTTTTTTTGCTATGTCCTGGGTTCGATCCCGATGACTGTCTACATGTACTTGATCAGTTATTGAGTCTGTCTTTCACTTATTTCATTTTCGAGCTCGTGCAAAATTACTAGGCTCTTATCAAAATTATCTACATTATTAAACTTCCCTTTTGACTCTAATCTGTAAGTTCTGGGAAATATACCATAATTTTCTACAATTCTAACTTTATTATTTATTATTTCGATCTGAGATTCGCGGGTTACGACCGACTCAACATCTAGATCGTTCGTGATCAATATGCTTGCAAGAATACTTTTTGCAATCACCTTGATCGACGGTTTGTCTCTGCCACGTAGTGTTATAGACCAAGGATTGTCTGTTTCCATGTCTACAAGGTACTTTAAATACTCATACTTTACTTTGGAATTTATTTTACCGTTGTATCTAGTACACCGTTCGTCTACCTGTATGTTATTAAATTTGCTTTCGGTTTGCGTGGCTACCTGGAAATTTTCAACGTACTTGTCACTCGTGCAAGCTTTCATTGTTACTTCAGACATTCCTTGCTTCATAATTACATCAGATTTTTCACATATTAAGTTATCATTCATGCTCTCACTAATAGACCCTGATGCATTATTATTCAATTCTATCCCACTTATATTTTCTTCCTCTATTTTACTATCTTCATCTTTTATCTCGATTAATATTTCTCCCTTTTCTAACTGACTCTTGTTATTTTCACCTATATCGTTTGTGTTTTCGGAGGTGGCCTCGAACTCACTCTCCTTGCTCTCTTTAATTTCTGGTTCCTGGTCCTGTTTCCCTGATTCTGAAAAATTTTCAAAGTATCGTTCTCTTCCAACCCTATGTTTTTCATATAATTTCTCCTTTTCCAATCTAGCTATTTAATTTTCCTGTTTCAACCTAGCTATGTTTTCATCTAATTTTTTCATTCTTAATCTCCGTTCTTCTCTTTCCTGTTTGATCTCCTTCCTCATTTCTAATAACAACTCCATAATTGTGTTGGAATTGGCTGGGTTTAGATTTCCCTCCATTTTTTTAACTACTTTTCCTAGTTTATTTCCTACTTTGTCTCCTATTATATCCACTATCCTTTTACTTATTAATTCTATTTTTATTCTATTCACTTCTTTTACTTTCCTTCCATTCTACATCCATATTCCATAGACATGCACACTTTTCAATTCGACACATTATATATTTTCTTTATCAATAAATTTTAAAATAATTTTTTTTTTACTGATACCTTTCGATGTCTTCTATTATTGCTTACTGTCCTTGTTAAGGTCCCCTGGTTGCCATATTTTTCCCCCAGGTCTTCTTCCTCACGTTCGTAGGATATTCACTACTGGAACACGCCTTTCCACTCTTCGTTGGACGGTTGTTCAGTAGTTCCTCGAAGCGTCGCACTTGGGCCGCCATATAAAGGAAAATGGATTATGGCATATAATCGGGGATCCGTGAGAAAGGATAGTAGTCCCACTGTTGGGAGCCACTTCAAGATATATAGTCGTGGGGATCCGTGAGGAAAGATAGTAGTTGGGGAAAAACAGTAGGCCCAGTGTAATGTCTTGAAATTGACGATGCACTTTTATTGTCACTTGAATTACATTCGTCGTATTAGACGACGAGTTTGACGAGAAGGCTGTTGGTGGGTCAGAATTAGTAATGGTTGTAACACTCAACCAAGCGATGTAACTTAACTGTCCTCTGACTGCTGTACTGACAGCACTGACTGCTGAACTGCCTCTCTAATTTTCGTTAAGTAAAAATATTTATTAATTCCGAGTGGCCCGGCATTAGTCCCTTCCACCAAAAGTCTTATCGTCTCACAAACAGTTTATATGTTATACTAATTTTGATTGGTAAATTTTACCTTAAGGGCGTTATCGTGGGTGTTAAACTTAGAAGTTTGTGGCCTCGTTCCCTCCCTTTAAATTAGTTGCCTCATCATATAAAATTTCCAGGGTTGACCAAATGGAGTGGTCCTTAATAGGACGCGGCTATCTACTGTCGGCATCTACCTTACGCCGCAAAGAAGTCACCCGCTGTTAACGACATGTACTAGTTGAAATTAGTTTGGGGATAACTCTTTCCACAAGTTACCTAGGGAAATCCAATTGCTTGTTTGTGACTTCCCAGCCTTTTGTAAGAAGTTTTTGGGCTTAGCATTGTTATAGCAATTTGATAATAGTGCAGTCTAGTAAATCCTCTTAAGAAAGGAAACTGCAGACTTTTTCCCCATTGTATAAGGGCTTACGGATCCATTGTATGATGTTTACTAATTTCGTTCGCTACAATAGCAAGGGTCCAGGTCTATGACTGGCGCTAATTGCTTTATACTAATGTTTTATTTATTGCTTATTAAATTATTTTGTGGTAGGTTATATGATTTTAATTTTGTTACTATGGAATTCCTATTTTCATTACAATTCATTTGAATATAAATATGCCCTAATTCTGATGATAATTACGGGTTCATAAATTATTCACTTTGATGAAGGTACTTATTTTTCTGAAATAAGAGGCTGAGCGAATGACTTGTCACAATAATCGGGGGAAAGTAACTCCGCCTTCCAGGCAACCTAACCTCAGAAGAGGGTTACAATTCCATCAATGCCAGGAGCGAATGTTTCAAATGTCTTAAGACAACCTTCTGGCATTAGGAAAAAAATATTAAATGGGAATGGATACACATCAACCAATTAGGGAAAATTTGAAGAAGTGGCTAAATTAAAACACCTATCCCTAACGTTAATTACTGCAGGAATGAATTACCGGTAAATATAGGCTTAACTCCAGAAAGTCATTACAAAGGTTCTTGTCATCCCAAATTCTCTAAAAAAGTACTAAAAATAAATAGAACGGTGATTCTTAAAGTTAGGCTATATTATATAGATATGGAACATGCCTCTTACTTTAAATGAGGAAAAAACATTGAGTATTTGAGAATAAAGTGCTTAGGAAAATGTTTTTACCAAAGAGTGGAGAACATATAAACGAAATGGGAAAACTATAAACAGTGAGCTACATGATATTTATGGGAAAGTAGAAGTAATGAAAACAGTAGACTTATCAGGATACTGTATGTAGCTTGAATGTGGTAATGGAAGAGGAGAATGCGAATTGTTTGATTGAAAACCAGACTGAAAGCGTCCAGTAAGTGGTGATGTATGAGGTAGGAGAATAGAAGTATCCTTGATTAGAAGGAGATGAATTATACAGGAAATGATTGGAAAATATTAGCTGAGGGTAGGGATTTATGGAGAGCTTATATCTGCGTAACCATGAACCTCTTGGTTCGATATTGCCATGAGTTAGTACAGTTTGTTTCCTTCATTGCACAATAGTTGAAACTGAGATCACCATGTTATTGCTTAGAACATGCGCGACAGACTTAGAAGGGTGTTGGGCTACGAACCGCTGCCGACCTGAAATCCACTTCTGTCAGTCATAGAGATAGACGATAATTCAGGCAGTAAAGGGATGACTTTATCAGCATGTCGTGGTCCTCCTCCTCCTCCTCCTGGCGCGACCGGCACCGGTTACATACTGGCCGAAATACCATGAGAAAATTTCTTCCACATAGCTCTGCGCCAAGGCTTCCTACCTTAACCACTCGGCTTCGGCGCGGGACATGTCGTGGTCCTGCAGATGTTAAATCTGCTTTTGCGAGCTTGGTGTCGCTACGTATTGTAGCTACCAAAACTCATGACAATGATGTGTGAGTTCCGATCCAATATCTGCAGAGATTATATATAAAAAATCTTCTTTCATAGAAACTCGAACCAACTAGAGTCCAGTAACTTTGCATCAAGGCATGATGTCTTATACCGCTCAGACACAGTATAAGACCCATATTACTGTTATAATTTTTATTATCTGTTATTTATATTCCACCACCTATGAGAATGTATCTTGTTCCTAGTGGAGGTACTTGCGTGCTTAAATCACCCTGTGAGCTACCCTGGCGGCAGGGTCTCTCATGTCAGACATGTCAAAGGCTATCAGCCAGACTGAAAATATAACTGTCAAGAAACGCGGACATGAGTTCTACTGAGGTAAAATTTTCGGTGATAGAATAGTCTCAAAATTCGGGTATCTGGCTGTGATTACTTCAGGGTATCCATGGCAAAGATATTATTTTATCATCGTTCTAACGACTATAGTGATATTATAAATATTCCGTAAGATATAGACATTGTTTTGTCTATGAAATTCTCTCTCGCCCTAGAAGCATTTGACGTCCCTAGGGGAATGCCGGAAGAGCTACGACTTCCAATGTGATATATGGTCACTTTTTCATCAGTGTAAGATACTTTTTGTCCATTCTCCAACAAACATTACTTTTTCTCTCTCAGAAACCCACAGAAAGAACATATTACAATCGTTGGATATTTCAACTCTCAATTGACATCTCGCTGTATATCATCTTCTAACCAACTAATTCACTGAAGCTATCGAACCCGGAGATTTATGTACACGCGAACATAAGCCCTTCATATACTGTAATATTTTCCGATCATTTCCTGTATAATTAACATCCCCAAATTATGGTTAATATTATTCTCCCACATTATTTGCCTACCTGATGGGCGCTTTCTCTATCTTTCTCCATGGATTAATAATAATAATATTAATAGAACTCTTCCGTTTATAAATTTATTATTATTTTTTATTATTGTTATTATTATTATTATTTATTATTATTATTATTTATTATTATTGATTTACTAACTGAAGAGAGTAATTTTTAAACAAATAAAATTTAATATTTGTACATAATTTTTTTTTTTACAGTTTAGAAATATTTAACATTTTCCGATACTGTTATATTAACACAGTTCCAATAGTGGATCATATTATAATATTATAATGATATTGTGAAAAGAAAAATTAATGTGTGAACCAGGAATCGAACCGTGGACCTCTAGTTCTCCAGACTAGGATCCATTATTAGAACTGTGTTAATATAACAGTATTGGAAAATGTTAAATAACATCGTTTACTACTTATAAAAGTGGTGGTGTAAAATTCTAAAATATAGATACTTCTAAACGAAGCCGGCCGTTGACGATGGCAGTGTCATCTACCTGACAGCGGACGAAATGAGAATTATAGATTTGTATATGTGGAAAGAATTGTTGGTGTTTGTGCCAACTGTGGAATGGTGTAGTGGGCTGCACACTAGTCTGGAGAACTAGAGGTTCACGGTTCGATTCCTGGTTCACACATTAATTTTCCTTTTCACAATATCTAATTTTGGAAGGGGAATTTGTTTTAATAATAATAATAATAATAATAATAATATTACATGGTCTTTATAGGAAACCAGATATAATAAGAACAGTTAAGTCTAGTAGACTGCGATAGGCAGGGCATGTGGCACGAATGGGAATGAAAGATGTGCATGGAAGCTTCTTGTACGAAAACCAGAAGGAAAACGCCCAGTTGGTAGACCAAGAATTAGGTGGGAGAATAACATTAACCATGATTTGAGGGAAGTATATTACACAGGGAATGATTGGAAAGCATTCGCTCAGGATAGGGATGTGTAGAGAGCTTATGTCCGCGCAGCCATGAACCTACGGGTTCGATAATGCCAGTGAGTTAGTTAGTTATTTAGTTAATAATAATACAATAATTATTAATGTATACATTTTGGATTGAAATGGACAATTTCAGCATTTCGAAAAATGCATGCCACAATTTTAAGAATTTTTGAAAGAACAACTTGCCGAGATTCTCTGCTGAAATTTAACAAAATAATGACACTGCCTGCATTGTTTTATAGAAACGTATTCATAGTTAACTAAAAAAATTACTAATACGAGCCTTCAAATGAAATTTCTGAGAGCAGTAGCAAGGATAAATGAATGAATAAGAAAACAAATGATGAAACAAGCAATAATTAACAATTTTTTTAACTATATGAAGAAAATTATGGTTGAATACAGAAAAAAAATTGAACGTACTATTTAAACTAGTAATCTAATATAATATAGTGAAATAGACATGTTATACAAATCCAAAAGACGGAAGAGTCAATGCTGATTCACAAGATCAAAGCATATAGTACTTTCGTGGCAGATATAAATGTCAATCGCTGAAGAAAAGTATTTTTTAACCCTTAAATTGGCGAAACAATAATTTCTTGTGCCAGTTTTTCAAATGTTTCGGGCCGCAAAGAAAACAAAATCATGTAAAACTCTTAAATTATTATTGTAGGCTGCATTATTACGTATTTTGACACAGACTTAAGTAATTTATAATCATTTGTTTTTTTATAGTTTTATAAATAAAATAAATAAATGAAATAATGTATCCTAAAATGTACATTGTTAAGTTAAGGGTTAACTGAGAGAGTTATGTTCATAAGGTCTTATCTTCCACTCAACCAGTAAACCAAAACATACAAAATTCTGTTTATACATTCTAAAACTAACAATAAATACGCGTACGTACTGTTAACATTTTTTTATTTTTTATTATTCCGGCTTTTACAATGAATATACATTTTTCCGGTACCCATGTTCACAGTTAACTACACATTTGTTTCAACACATTTTTTCCATTCTTGTCTGAACATCCATATATCTTCCTCTATTTCACATTCCCTCTTAGTTTCATTAATTCCCTGAATCCACGTAATATTTGGTCTACCCTTCTTTTTCCTTCCCTGTGGTTCCCAATCCATGATTATCTTAGGTGGTCTTCCTTCTTCCATCCTTCTAATGTGTCCGTACCAATTTAATTGTTTCTTTTTATAAAATCTAATATTGAATATTGTACCTGCATTTTTTTCTTTTATATATGAATTTCTGATTTTATCCTTCCTGGATATTCTTGCAGCACGTCTCCAGTAGTCCATTTCAGTGGCGAGTAATTTTTTTTTTCATTTGTGAATTTAAAGCCCACACGTCAGCTCCATAGGTAATAATGCTTCTGATTATTGTATTAATTTTTTTTTTGTTTCTTGAAGATATGTTTGTCCCATACTATTCCATTTAGGGCAGATATAACATACTTTCCTATATTGATCCTGTTAACATGAATAGTTAAAATAAGCACCGTGGTTTTAAATACTCTACTACTACTACTACTACTACTACTACTACTACTACTACTACTACTACTACTACTACTACTACTGATGCTGCTGCTGCTACCACAATAGCGTAACAGTTCAATATGGTGCCCTAATATCTTCTATCATCTTTCTTCACCCTTCTCTATCCCTTGCGAGCCTTCTTCAGTCACCAGTTCCCAAGAAACACCAGGCATCGGCAATCACTGCATCTGTATGTATCTCTGTCTTCCCAGCGGTCTCCCTCCGAATACTCTTCCTTCCATAATTCTCTTCGGCACTATTGAATCTTCCATTCTACTAACACGTTCATCCCATTCCAATCTTCTCAGATTTATGTGTTACAAGAACTCTCTTTGAACGTATCATAATGCTTACGATTGTATAGAATAACACGTTCCATGTTCTTTTGTATTGGGTCAAATATTGTTTTAGTATTCTCCTTCAGAATCTATCCAGAATCGTTTCAACTTTTTATTTACTAAAGTGTAAAGTAAAGTGATCCCACAACAGGCCCGAAGGCCCTTGGGGTAGTAGGAGGTTAAGACTCCCACTTTTTCTAGACAATCGGCACTTTATGTCAGCTGGGTTGTCAGCCCTGCGTGACGGCCGCCTTTACCCCAGAACAAGCGTCTGGTACTCATTTCCGTTAGAGGCTGAGTCGAACCTAGGGCCATAGTGCCGCCAGAGGGTTTGGGCCAGTTTAAAAATCCTGACCCCAACGGGACTTGAACCCTCGACCCTCCGGCTTGTAGCTCAGTGCCTTAACCACTACGCTACGGCGTGCCCCCTTCAACTTTTTATTTATTTATTTTTATTTTTTATATCCATATTTCACTTGGGTAGCTTAAAAATGCTTCTAATAACAGTTTTATAGACCTTAGTTTGTTATTTTGGTGTACGATAGGGATGAAACCGATATCCAGTAACTATCCGGTATCCTGTTTATCCGGCCTAAATTTAGTATCCGGTCGGATATCGGATAATAAGCTAGTATCCGGCCGGATACCGGATTTTAAAAAATACGAAATGTAAAATTTAGGTACTTTATTTAATCCGCATAAATATAATCACCATATTTTCATTTTACAACAAAAAATATTTCCCTTATTGCACTAAGGGTAAATTATGTTAAATGAATAACAATTTCTCTGCAGGGTGAGTCACAAGTTTATTCAAAAACTATATTTAATTAAAAGCTTATAAAATTTACACCAAAAAGTTAAGAAAATATTCTTGAATCATATTTTTTCATATTATGTAGCTACCTGCCAAGATGTTTTCGACGAATTCGACATAGGTAGGTACCTACACCTACTTACTTAACGATAACATCCAATTGATAAATAGATCGATCAATTCCATGTAATTAAACATTAAAAAATGATAAGTTAGTTTTGTTTGGCACATACATGTCTGTTTTTTTTCACTATCTCGAGCAATTTTAACATTGCGTGACAAACAAACGGGGAACTTTGGATCGTCACTGTTTATATAAAAATATTCCCATAAAGGCGATCTTTTCTTTACCGATGTCATTTTTGGTCGCTAAATATTTTTTTAGAATTACTTATAACAATACTTTTATAATAACTTCAAACTACAATAGCACGTTTTTAATAAGCTCAAATGATCGTGTTTGCAATCAATTCAATAAGTCAATGAAACACTGGGTAACTTCGCTCATGAAAGAAAAGTCCCGAATTCAGCCGAGTCCGCCCGATCGTTCGTGCGCCACCTATGCGAGCTCACTCGTTACGATGCGCCAATCGGCGATGTTCGGCCTAATATCCAGCTTCAAGTTTTACCGGATATCCGGTATCCGGCCAAACATTTATCCGTTTCATATCTAGTGTACAAAAGTTGACTTCATAATTTCTATCAGAGCGAAATATGTTCTATTCGTTGTGTTAACTGTATTTTGTATTTTAAATACTATATTAGTTATAAATGTCGGCTGCGGTGGGCAAGTGGTTATGTTCCTTGCTTCTGGTCCCGAGGGTTGCGGGTTCAAATCCGGCCAGGGCCGAGGGATTTTTTTAGGATGGAAAAATCCAAGGAGGAAGTCGTACGGGAACGACTTTAAACCGTGGTTCCCGTGTGTGACGATTTTCAGGCTCGTAAAAGATCCTTAAGCCTGGATAAAGAGGCAAAATTTACAGACCTTATCATCCTAGTAATACCTTAGTTGCCTGCTAGATATCTCATTGGATTGGTATGTTGACCGCATACCATTCATGGCATCTGTAGCCAAATGAGCGTAACTAAATTAACTTGATCTAATAAATTCTGTAAAAAGGAGAGCCTCAGGCTCGGTATTGGGCTGTTACCTCATTGTAGATGTAAATTATGTATAAATACAGGTAAAAATAATTTATAATATATTAAATAACTCGTGGATATCATGAAATGACTATTCTTGACAACATGTGATGCGACTTTTTAAATTCCTTCATAAACTCCTGACAAATTTTATTCATAGGATTCCATTTTTAAAATTATTTCCCACCATTCAATTTTTTAAAATTTTTTTTCTACCGAGTATTACAATCTTTTTTCTGTTATATTTTAACTAAATGCGTAGCATGAAGACGTGGTAGCCATATTGATTTTAACGAATATTCTAAGCAAATACAAAGTCGTGTTCCAGTGCAGCCAACATAGAGTATGTACTAATTAACTGTACATATATAGTTCAGAATTTGAGAACTTACTATTTATTTTTGGGGCGTTGCATTCTTCCACAGGTTAGAGTGGTTGAATTGCGTTAGGTTAGCTTCTAGGTCGCCTTTCACATGTTAGAATACTTAAATTGCGTTAGGTTGGCTTTTAGGTTCGTAAAATATCATGTATATGTTGGCTGCATCCCGTGATTCCATAGTGTAAACCGCTTCGCTTTTGTTGGCGCATGCGCATGGTGTATGATTTACAATTTTTTTCGCGTCATATGTAGTAAAGAATCCCTGAAAAAAAAACGCAAAAAACTCCAAGCGCGACAGGCATAGAAGGCCCTTGGCTGACCATCCGGCTGCAGCCCTCACATCCACATGTGTTAATCACAGAGGTAGACGATCATAAGCTAGTATAGGGGTGACATGTGGTCAGCATGTTGGGTCTCCCAGCCGTTATAACTGGTATTCTCAACCTGGAGTCGCTACTTATTGTAGCTACCCAAATGCCTCACGATGTTGGGTGGGCATCGGACCCATACTGGCCGAAATGCCATGAGAAAAATTTCTTCCCCCATGGAGACCCGAACCAGCGAAGTCCCGTAGTTCTGCGCCAAGGCTTCTTGCCTGGTAAGGCTAATATAGGTATGAATCGCTAGAAACGTGTTAGTACAAGTGGCTTGGGACATTCTGTATAATGTACAAATAGTACAATGAGACATGTGTTGGTACAAGTGAACTTGTATTGGCAGTCTGGGATCACATTACAAGCACGTGGGTTATTTACCACGCCTTTATTTCTTATAATTTCTCTAACTTTTTCCAAATAAGGTGCTCCGGCCGAGGTCCTGATACATTATGAATGCCTTCAAGCAACCAGCAGATTGCCTTGTTACTGGGAAACTGGACCCAAACAAAAAAAGCACGCACCAATACTTCGGTATCACTTGTTCTGCTAATTTCATGACAGGTCTTTATCTCATTTGCTAGCTTTTTATCCAATACCTACACGCCATTGATATACCACTTTACATAATCTGTAATGTCTGATGAATTGACTTAGACTTTATAGTATCAACATGTTTAAAATACAGAAGGTCTTGGCCCAAAACCAGTTTACCTTTATTCGAATTTACATATTCCGCAATCTTGTAATACTGGTTACTTTCCTATTTATTACCAATTCGATACATTCTTGTAGCTTGTCATAAATAAGGCGGCTTCTTCTTTGTGGATAACGTTCAAGTTGAGATCAAATAGTAGGCCTACTTCACGCTTCTTTTTAAAATATATTTACCCCTTAAACCTTTCAACAAATTTTAATCTATTTTGAAAAAGAATCTTCACTATACGTATACTTTGGAAAGCATTTTTAAGGTTTTTAAAATGAAAATCCCCCTAAGCGTTATCTTCACTTGAATGGAAATGAAAGATTTAACATTAATAACTATCCGTATATACGTACATCCCCATGTACAGATTTCAGCAAGTGAAATGGTTAGATCATCGCCTATTATACACCTAAGGTAAAGAAATTACACAAACAATAATAGAAAGTATACTTGCATATGGGTCGGAAAGCTGGACAATAAATGAAAGGATGCAGAAAAGAGTCTTGGTGGCAGAAATGGATGGATTGCGGATAAGTATGAGAATATCCAGGGTACAACATATTATAAATACATATCCATCCATCCATATTATAAATACATATCCATCCATCCATCCATCCATAGTAATTCTGCCCGAAGTCAGGTCTTTCACTGCAATCATAGCATTTTCATGCTATGCTTTGCAGCTTTACTAGGGAATTATAGGTGTGGTAGATTCCCGTTGTTTACCACACCGGTGAAGGATGATAATGATAACGATGATGATGATGATGATGGCCGGATGATTTTCGGGCACCATTGGGGCCCAAGCTTCCTGACATTTGTCTTACAGGTGAGGAAAACCCCCGAAAAAAACTCACTCAGGAAGCTTGTCCCGACCGGGAATCGAACTCGGGCCCCGCTGCGTGACAAGGCAGCACGCTACCTCGAGACCACAGCGGTGGACCTATAAATACATATATTAGACAAGAAATGGATACACATTATATATGTTAACGATAGGATAACAAAGAGAGCTTTCACGGTGTTATGGACATGTAAGTGGATGTCGGAAGATCAGTGGCCAACGGGTGTTAGATTGGGTGGTACCAGGCAGAAGGAAGAGGTGGAGAAGCATAAGAACATGGTATGAGGAAATATATGATGACATGATGAAGAGGGATATGGAAGAAGGAAAATGGGAAGATAGGAATCTCTGGAAAGCAGGAATTAAGGCGAACTGCTGTAAAGTGAAAAACATGTAAAAGTATTAATAAGTTAGATATTAATTTGATGGGAAAGGCCGATTAAAGTTCGGTCTGAGACACGAATTTAGGCATAGAATTCTTTTACGAGCTCGAAATTCTTCAGATTTGGGATCCATTGTTTGAAGTCCATTTCGGAGGACTTGTACCTTTGATTTTTCTATCCTAAAATCCCATCGACTCAGCCGAGTTTGAACTCGCGACCCTTGGGATCAGAGGCAAGGAACATAAACTCTAGCTCGCGGAAGGAAATTAACAGTAATAATTGTAATAAATTAATGTATTTTTAAAATATTATTTAACAAAAAACTGATATGTAACAATGAAATTACAGTATAAAAAACTGAATTTGAATCGTGTTTATTATAATAAACACTGGTGTTTCAATTGTATTCTAATTAATTAATTAAAGAAAAGTAACCTAATTTAACAATTAAAACCAAATCCATGGCAATCACTGGAAAGGGACTTTCGAGAGTAAAAATAATAATAAATAATAAACCAATAGAACAAGTAACACACTTTAATTATTTAGGTAATAATATATCACAGTTTCATAATCAAAAAGATGTGGAAACAAATTTAGAAAAAAATAACAGATTAAATGGTATAATTAGGAGAAATTTTGG
Organism: Diploptera punctata; assembly: GCA_030220185.1. Classification (NCBI taxonomy): domain Eukaryota; kingdom Metazoa; phylum Arthropoda; class Insecta; order Blattodea; family Blaberidae; genus Diploptera; species Diploptera punctata. The sequence goes on along the minus strand of JASPKZ010009519.1, from coordinate 63,531 downwards.
AAAACAAATAAGGAAAGAAATCCAATTGTGATTTCATAATGCCATAGCCAAACCTGCTCTACTATACGGAAGTGAATGCTGGACACTTCGAGCAAAAGATAAATCCCGCATTAATTGTTCACAAATGAGATTCCTCCGATCACTAACTGGAGTAACATTAAGGGATAGAATGAAAAGTGATGAGATAAGGATGCAGTGGAATAGTAGGGAAATGGTTGAACATATACAAAATTATCAGATTAAATGGTTCTAACACGTCCAGAGAATGTCAAATTCCCGTTTACCAAAGATGATTTACCACCTCACCCCTAAAGGCAAAAGAGACCTCGGAAGACCCTTCAACCGATGGAAAGATTAGTTTTTGTAGTCGCAGAACTGGCATCATCACCCAATACTGCATTCGGAAGAAGAAGAAGAAGAAGAATTGATAACTTAGGCTTTTTTCGTCTGAGTATCTGTTTTTCATATCGTAGTGCTTATCTTCAACTTCTTTTTTGATTTTGATCGATTCCCATTCGTCCCGCTGGGGACATGTGTCTTCCCCTAGTAGATATTGTTTTAACCAGACTAATTTAGTTGCGCTTATTTCTCTAAAGATTTCAGTGACTGGCATGTTGTTAGAATATCTCCTCGAGGACACATATAGTAGGAAACTAAGATATTACTTGGATGGGAGTAAGACATTTTTCTCAGAGGCTATTTTATTGAGGCTTGAGGTTCTTTTACGAAACTAAAAATCTTCAGACTTGGAACCCACCACGGCTTAAAGTCTCTCCAGGAGGATTTGTCCCTCGGATTCTTCCATCCTAAAAATACATCGATCCCGCCAGGATTATATCCGCGACCCTCGAGACTAGAAACAACTTCTATATAACTAGATATATAGCCTATATTTTTTAATTAGATACATCCTCTATATGAATGCAAGTTCAAACAACTATTTTTATTAGCCTCATGGGCTAGTGGTCAGCGTTCCTGACTACTGTTCATGAGGTCTCGGGTTCGATTCCCGGTCAAACCATAGGAATTTTTCCTTAAAGAAAATTATTCCTGTGGTTGCCCATGGTCTGGAATTTAGATTTAAGTTTAGGTTAAGAACTCTCCTAGCGCTTCATTATCATTTATCACCCATCATACCATCGGGGTAACGTAACTCCGTCTTCCAGGTGTCCCAACCTAAGAAATTGATCAATTCTGCCAATGCCAGGGAGAAAGCCAGAAATGTCATAAAAGACAACCTGGTGGCATTAGACAAAAAAAATTACTACTCTAGAGTATAATTAACTAAATAACTCGCTGACATTTTCGAACCCAGAGGTTCATGCCTCCCGGAGGCAAGTTCTCCATATATCCCTATCCTGTGTTAATATTTTCCAATCATTACCCGTAAAATTGTATTTAAATCTCTCAAATTATGGTTAATGTTTGAATGCAGGCTTTCACGGCCGGTAATCATGATGTTGAGTGATTCCGGGTTCTGTGGCCGTGGTCCATAGTTGGTGTTGATACCAGACGTTTCGCCCTCAACTGCGGAGGGCATCTTCAGTGGCGAGTGCTTCTAGGCGTGTTTCCTGGTCGGAAGCTCTACTCACTCTAAGTAGAGCTTCCGACCAGGAAACACGCCTAGAAGCACTCGCCACTGAAGATGCCCTCCGCAGTTGAGGGCGAAACGTCTGGTATCAACACCAACTATGGACCACGGCCACAGAACCCGGAATCACTCAACATTATGGTTAATGTTCTTCTCACACTTCATTCTTGGGCAAGATACTCGGTGCTTTCCTTCTGGATATCCTCTAAGTACTTCTATCGCCCTTTTTCATTTTCCATTCATGTCACATGTCCTGCCCATCACAAAACTATAAAATATCATACACCAATAAATACATGTGCGTTGTATTTAAATCTTCATGTTTTATTTCTTTGAAATTTCTCTATTAAATATTCTTTTTGACTCTTATCATCTCAAATTATTATTATTATTATTATTATTATTATTATTATTATTATTATTATTATTATTATTATTATTATTATTATTATTATTATTATTATTATATATGATTGACATTTAACATGATTTTCAATATAGATCAAACCAACGACATCAATGTCAAAAATATCTCATTAGCCAAAGCTTAGGAATATTTGGTATTTCTTTGACAAAACAGTTGGTAAAACAGTAAAGGGAGAATAAAAACTGAACATCAAGAGTTTTTAGAATATCCCATTTGTTAGAAACAAAAGCGGATTGTAATCTTCATGGAGGACATAGCAGAATGGATCGATGCATTGAATACGAGGCAAATCATTTAAATTCATTGATGTTTTTAACTCCATCCAAAGGCAGAACAAGACCTCAACGTATATGAAAGCTCTTTGCTATTCAGTATAGAACCGGATAAACGTTGTGGTTTAGCTTATAACCATCGAAATCTGGCTGCTGCAAACCCCCACTTTTCCGATCTGTGTACATAGAGTTTGTGGTGCCCGCCGTCTCTGATAGGAAGGGGTGTCGGATCCACGGGAATAAGCCCAAATCGCGGTTACGAGTTGGGGAAAGCTTACTCTGTTACTACACGCATACAATATAAAGCAGAAACCTTTTGTGTTTATGCCTACCTGGTTTTCATGAATTTACGATGTTAACACTCATACAATAAAGTTCATGATGAAATTATGGATTTCTGCATGAACTGTAGACCTACATTAACTAACTCACTGGCAATATCGAACCCGTAGTTCATTGCCGCGTGGGCATAAGCTCTCCATACATCCCTATTATGAGCTGATATTTTCCTATTATCCCTGTATAATCTACTTCCCTCAACACCTAATTCTTGTTCTACCAATTGAGCGTTTTCTTACAAGAAGCTTCCATGCACCTATTTCATTCCCCATCCGTGCTATACTGCCCATCGCAGTCAGCGATACTTAACTGTTCTTATTATATCTAGCTTCATATAAAGACCATGTAACTCACTGTTAGGTAGTTATCTCCATTCACCTGTCTGTTCATCTCTCTTTGGTTCAAAAAGTTTCCTAAGAACTTTGTTCTCAAATACTCGTAATAATTTTTCCTCCCTTAAGTAATATAGAGGAACTTCGGGTAATTTGGACCCTTTTTTGAATTTGTTTTTCTTCTTTTAATTAAGGGATACGATATTTGTTTAAATACAGTAATGTTGTAAGTATGAAATATTTATTTTATTCAAATATGGAAACATTTCATTATTTATAAACTTTTTTACATTACAAGAAAGGTCCACTTTAACTTCCACATTCGAATAAAGTGGACCCCAGAGTCCACCTTAGCTTTTAGTCTAATTTTAAGTATGTTTACTCTATTAACTGATACAGACAGGCACATATTAATCTGGAAATATTTATAACTGATCATAATTAAAAAACATTAATATTTACTTAATGTTTTGAAAAATTATTGTTGATTATAACAGTCACACGTCATTCAACTGCAGAAACGACGGTCTTTGGGTTCAGTAAAATTACAAGGATGTTAAATAAAATTAAGTGAATGATTTTTACTGATAGCATCGTCATTTATGAAATATACGTATTCGTACAAAGTGGACCCAGAGGGTAAACATTAACCGAATTCCTTTCTTATGTTTAATTATTTTATACAACCACCATGCCACATAATAGCAAACCAAACACGTAAGTATATTAAAACAGCATCTACATAATATAATATATAGGAGTTTTTTTTAAACATTTGTAATATTCAATATCAGAAATTAAGAATTGATTCTTAACTTGAAAAACTTTTAAAGTGGTAATTTTCATAAATATCACACATAAACCCTTCTTCGCACAAAGAATAAAAGAAACTGGCCTTGAACCCGCCAAAATTGATGAAGGGAAGAAGTTAAAATATTTTCTGTTCGAGGGCACCACCAATTAAAAAAGATATTAACAGGGTCTACTCAAACAAAAGGATCCACATTACCCGAACTTACCTATAATACAACTGGGGGAATAACAGTTTTATATATTTTCAGTTTAACGTTTTCTGAAAGGAGTTGGGACGGCAAGAATTCCTGTAATGCATAATAGAATGCATTTTCAGAATTGAGCCTATGTTTAATTTACTTGTGCATCTCATTCCTATTTGTAATTATTGTAATTGTATGTAATTGTTTATTTATGTATACAGGGTGTTTGGAAATTTCCTTTATGAACTTCTAGGGCTTCTAGAGGGGACTACAGGTAAAGTATTGAATATGAAATGTGCCGTTTTCGTGCTGCGGGTACAATAAAATCGCATTAAGCGTTTAAATATCCCGCGACTACTGAGGATAAATCGATAACAATTTAATGATTTATGACATTTAATTGCATTTAAACAACCCAACATTCACTGATTTCGTGACTATGCTCAATGTCAAAATGAAAAATAAAGAAACTGTGTGCCACAGTGAAAATAAGATGGCGAGTGCAGCAGAACATTATTTCTTTTAGGTATAATATGTGAAACGAGCTTGGTGGTCGTCACATCGAACCGCTATTGAAGGGGATAAGTACTAACCACAATGTTAAGTACAGAAGAGAAGTTTGGTTAATTTGCATATAAACAATTATTCTTACAATTGCAAAATTAAGTTACTTTATTTTTCATTTGACATTGTCACTAAACCAGTGAATATCGAGTTGTGTAAATGTAATTAATTGTGTCATAATTCATTAAATTATTAGCAATTTAATCTCGACAGATGGGGGACATTTAAACAATTAATGGAACTTGTAAATGCAGCAAGAAAACGGTACGTTTCAGGTCAAAGGATCCTTTTCAAAACTTTGTCTACTGTGTGCCCTTTATAAGTCCTAGAAGTTTATAATAGGAAAATCCAAACATCATGTATATTGTGTTATTATTCACTTCGTTATTTCCTATCTTCTTGTTTTTTATCTAAAAATATGAAGGTTAAAATTTATAAAATGTTAAAGTTAGTATTCACCACGAGGAAGAAGAAGTTTGGGAAGACCAAGGAAAAGATGGAAAGAGCAGCAATTTGGAGCCGGAACAGGCTAGTAAATAAGCTTAAACCGTGAAGAAGAAGAAGAAGAAGTTAAAGTTAGTACTCTATGGGTGTGAAAAATGATCTCTTATATTGAGGCAATAAAACGAACTAATATATTCGAAAATAGGTTTACAAAACAAATATTCGACTTCATTAAGGACGAGAATAGAGGAAGCTTCAGAACTAAGCTAGCTTATCAAAATATCAAAAATATCTAAATTTTTAAGAATTTTAGGGTTAATAAATTCTATATTCAAGCCACAGTTAGTCCAAAATCATTCAAGACTAAAAGTGTATAAAACACTGGTTCTTCCAACTTTTTGTATGGTAGCGAAGTATGGACTTTGAAACAGAAGGATATACAGAGACTTTAGTTTGCTGAAATGAGATACCTTCGGAGGACTGCAAGATACACACTACTAGATCACAAAAAAAAATGAAGACATCTTAGAAGAATTACACATGGAACCTTTAGAAGACAAAATTTCTGATTATAATTCAAGATGGATGCAACATGTTCATCGAATGGAAGATCACAGGATACTCAAACAAATGTTAAGATATCAACCTGCAGGAAGAAGAAGACCAGGGCGTCCACTCAAAATACTTCTGGATGGTGTTTCTCTTGAGGCCGAATGTCCTATGATCATGATATTATGTTTGTCCTAATATATCAATTTTTATTTAAACCCCTGCAGAAAAATAATGAACAAAGCCTAGACATAAGTATATATATATATATATATAGGCCTATATATATATATATATATATATATATATAAAGTTATATATATCCTATGTAGAGCTATGTGGACCACCCCTCAAGGAGTATGTATAGGCCTATATGTCCCTCTTCGAGACATGGAAACTCCCCTAGCGGGAGTTCTTGATGATGCTATTTTAGTTATGGTTATTTCCATACATTTGACAAAGATTTACATGTGATCAGCACATCGCATCAATGAGACATCTAGTAGTGAACTAAGATATTACTTGGATGGGGAAGGTTGGCTAAAATTTGCTCAGATTCATTAATTTAGACTTGAGATTTTTACCGAGCCTCAGAATCTTCAGACTCGGGGGCCACGGCTTAGAGTCTCTCCCGGAGGACTTGTCACTTGGGTTTTTCCATCCTAAAAATCCATCGACTCCGGTCGGGTTTGTACCCACGTCTCTCGGGACTAGGGGAAAGGAACATAACCACTAGACCCCGAAGTCGACCCTAGACGTAAGTGGGAAGACAATATTTGGACGTATCTTAAATATATCGGAGATAATCATACTGCTTGAACTGAATTCAGTTGGCCTTAGAGTTACTTTGTTATTAATTCATTCAAGCTTATAATATCTCCATGATTTTTTTTAAAATAGGGGTCCATACATATGTTAGTTTGTGCTGATAATGTAGTACTATTGGGTGATAGCGAGGAGTTACTAAAGGCCAACACTCACACACTATTGAGTAACACTAAGAAATTGGGACTGGAAGTAAATATCAATAAAACTAGATATATGGTCACACATAGAAATGCATTATATAATGGAAATGGACAGCTAATGACAAACGAGGGAAATATTGAGGAAGTGGCTGAATTCAAATATCTAGGAACAATAAACACAAATAGGAATGAGATGCACAAATAAATTAAACATAGCCTAAATTCTGGAAATGCGTGCTATTATGCATTACAGAGACTCTTGACGTCCCAAATCTTTCCAAAAAAAAAAGTTAAACTGTAAATATATGTAAAACTATTATTCAACAAGTTATATTATTTGGATGCCAAACATGGACTCTTACTTTAAGGGAAGAAATGAGATTACAGTACGAGTATTTGAGAATAAAGTTCTTAGGAACATTTTTGGACCAAAGAGAGATGAACAGACAGGTCAATAGAGAAGTCTACATAACAGTGAACTACATGGTATTTATACGAAGCCAGATATAGTAAAAATAGTTAAGTCTCGTAGACTACGATGGGCAGGACATGTGGCACGAATGGGGAATTATAATTTTAAAATAAACTATAAGGAATATTACATCTTAATCGTAAGAATTGGATCCATTGAAAGTGATTATTAAAAGAAGAGAGTGAGGCAGGCGGGAGTCACTGAATATTTGCTGAAACTGCTACAGAAACGCATGAACTAGTTCTAATAATAATGCACTACTTTGCGCAACCAGGCCACGTGCATTTATATGCTTCTCCCTTTTTCTCTCAGCCGAATATGCATATCCTCATATGGAGACATCTAGTAAAACACGGTCGTATGGCGTCAATGCACATTTCTGTTGACGTAATCTTCAATATTCATCATTAGCTGCGCTGTATATTAAGTTATACTGATAAATTGCAGCTGTCTTTGAACGTAGTAGCTTTTACCATTCTTATCAATCCAGATTCGTGTCTACCTTTCTCGGATCTAGAGTCCTGGCTTTGGGTTCCTTCAATTCATCTATCTTCGAGACTTTTTTTTTTCACTCCTTAACTTGCATCTCATTCCTATAGCCGCTTTTGCCTTTGCCTATATCTTTCTTTTGTCAAATACCACACTATTTATTATTTTTTGGCATTCTGTTTTCATTCATTCTTCAGACATGTCCTACCCAACTCAGTCTAAGCTAGGTGTGAATCTTCTATAAAAAAGGCTCAGAAAAATGAAATAAAGAAAAATACTTCTGAGATAATGAAAGTAATTATCCCTCAACGTTGGGCTTTTGTAACAAACTTAGTATGTAATCCTTGGTAAGTACATACTCGTACAATACCTCGTCATCATTGAATTAATTATCGTTAGTATAATTGTTATCGTGGAACTCATGTCCGCGTTTCTTGACGGTTGTACTTTTACGGTGAAAGATGGTCATTCTTTCGACCCAGGTACTTTTTTCATCTGGCTTATCACCTTCGACCAGTCCGGCATGGGTAACCCTATCGGCAGCAATGCTACCGCCGGCATAGCTCTTGGGATCAATAATTGTTTTCCCTAAACATATTAATTCTTGATTATAGAGATGGAATAATTTAATAAGACCTGCTATTATGATTAAAGCCCCAATAGCTTAACAGGGTCAGTCTCTTTTACCAACTAGATGTAATTTTATTTTAATTTTTTACTTTTCAATGCCCTGTCTTTTACAAATTTGTTCTATTTCTTGGTTATTCCCTATTGTCCATAATACACCTTCTCACACTTTGTTTCCATCCATAAACGTATTATGTACTTCATTTTTGAATTTTTTAAATATATTCTTAATTGTGTGAAAGTACAAACATTTTTTAAATGTATAGCTATCAACATGTATTACGATATCACAATAGAATCCATTTGGGATTTGTTTCCTACTCTAGTAAAAGTAAAGTGATCCCACAACAGACCCGGAGGCCCTTGGGGTAGTAGGAGGTTATGGCTCCCACTTTTTCTAGCCAATCGGCACTTTATGTCAGCCGGGTTGTCAGCCCTGCGTGACGGCCGCCTTTACCCCCAGAACAAGCGTCTGGTACTCATTTCCGTTAGAGGCTGAGTCGATCCCAGGGTCATAGTGCCGCCAGAGGGTTTGGGTCAGTTTAAAAATCCTGACTCCAACGGGACTTGAACCCTCGACCCTCCGGCTTGTAGCTCAGTGCCTTAACCATACGCTACGGCGTGCCCCTGTAGCCTACTCTAGACCCATATTTACACCGTGTGTCAGAAATACGGCTATACGTTTAATTGAATCGTAAGAATATATTATTGCAGGAAATCAGAAAATTAAAGTTTTATACAAGGTTTTGTATATGACAGTGAATTTTGGACAAAACGATTACAGTTGAATACAAGCTATAAATATGAAATTTCTTAAGCCTCTCTTTCATAAAAATACTTACTTACTTACTTACTCACTGGCACTATCGAACCCGTAGGTTCATGGCCGCGCGGACATAAGCTCTCCATACATCCCTATCCTAAGCTAATGTTTTTCAATCATTCCCTGTATAATCTACTTCCCTCAAATCATAGTTAATGTTATTCTCCCACCTTATTCTTGGTCTACCAACTGGGCGTTTTCCCTCTGGATTTCCTACAAGAAGCTTCCATGCAAGTCTTTCACTCACCATACGTGCAACATGTCCTGCCCATCGCAGCCTACGAGACTTAACTGTTCTTATTATATCTGGCTTCCTATAAAGACCATGTAGTTAATTGTTATGTAGTCTTCTCCATTCACCAAAAATACTAGATAGAATTAAAAATGAAATTATAAACCTCTTCTTCTTCTTCTTCTTCTTTCTTTCATGTGATAGATCTAGGAGTCTATTAGTCTCAATCCAACGTTTGAAGGGTCTGCCCAAGGATCTCTTGCCTGGGGGCTGGTAATTTAAGATTTGACGTGGTATTCTTGTTCGGCTCATTCTTCTTACGTGAGATTCCAAGATAGTGTAGTGCATTCCATATAACCTCTCCTACCTAAAATCTTAACCCCAGTTGCTCGTGGTGCAACCTGCATAAAACAAACGGGGCTCTGCGGACCGAGTCACGACGGTATAACCGTTCCATCAAGATACGGAGGAAATGCTGTATCATAACCGCGCCTGTCCAGAGGCTTAAGGTGGCAACCACACCACTGGATGTGTTCATTTCAGGCCAGTAACCTGTTGTGAGGCCTTATCTTACTAAAAAGTCTCAAAGAAATGTAAAAGGACTGCTCTAAAAATATATAAACTTATATGATAAATTATAACAGTATAGAGATAAATTGTTAGATAGCCTGAATACAATGGAAGAAAATACAATTCCGTAACTGATTCAGCCGTATAAATCAAGAGAACGAAGAGATCCTGGAACACCACCGAAAAATTGGTGTGAGGAACAGAATCACTACTCTAATACATGCAAGGCGGTAGAAGAACATAAGGACATTGCCGTTTGAAAATAAATTCTTCAAATTAAAAAAAAAAAATCGCATCAAAACTACAAACAAGCCACTTTATTGCTTCAAAATATTCGCCATTTACATTCAAGTATACATTGGCAACACTTCGGCAGATCATTCCTTACTTTATAATACATTGGAAAAGAATGAATTTCTTCCTGAATTGCTATTTCAGCATGTCGATATAGTGCAGTTTCAGGATTATACCCACTATTTTAAATAACCACTCAACTTATAGCCGTATATATGTACACAATGTATTATTTTCTCATTTTGGTAATTCTGGTAGAATTAAGGCGATATTACTTTCCATCCACATAACGACGATAAATATGGGCCTATTCTTTACGTTACATTAGAATACAACAATCCGATACTTAAGCCTATATAAAAAACTCCACGGTGCAATGTGCCTAGAAGGCCCTTGGACTACCAGTCAAGAAGGTACTGTCCTCACATCCACATCTGTTAATCAGAGAAGTGTACGATCATCCAGGCAGTACAGGGGTGACATGTAATCAGAATCTCGAGTCCTCCAGCAGTTATAGCTGTTTTTTCAACCTGGAACTGCTACTTATTGTACCTACCCAAATTCTTCACGATGCTGGGTAGAAACCGGCCCCATACTGGTTGATTAATTACATGATTCTATTTGATTCTATTTATATTATTATAACTCTATTATAATTGAATATATCTCAATTTTATATTGATTTATATATTCATTCCAAGAGACATTTTCTTCCTCCATGTAGACTCGAATCAGCGAAAGCCCATATATTTTGCACCAATATATAATTACAGTATGTAATTTTTTATTGTATTCAAATATTTATTTTATTATTATTATATTATTTTATTATTATTATTATTATTATTATTATTATTATTATTATTATTATTATTATTATTGAGTAATTCCATATGTGACTGACTGACATTTATAATACACTTTTGCAGCAAAATGGTTGCATAAATATTACAATTGATTGAAATTAGGGGTGTTATCTACGTGATATGATAGAGGAATAGTGTGTGGTTAAGACTGTACTTAAATATACAACTTTTGAAGAAAACCAGTGCTATTTATTATCTATCCAAGTATGTGTGACTGACTGACATAAATGTCAACTCATCATGCAGCTTAACATGTTCATCTGCATCATGCTCTGAAGTGTGATTCCTAATTCAATTTTCCAAAATACCGTTTGGAGGACACATTTCAAGTTACATTCTCAATAAAAAACGAATCAAAAATCGCAATTAAGACCAGAGTTATAACCTAATATATGATGTGTGACTGACTGATTACATTCTGTGACTGACTGACATACCTGAATTTTATTTAGACTTTAATATTCTGGAGCTGCAAATATTATACAAATATTAAAAATAATATGAAATTATAATAGATAAGTCCACCGCTGTGGTCTCGAGGTAGCGTGCTGCCTTGTCACGCAGCGGGCCTGGGTTCGATCCCCGGTCGGGACAGTTTTTCTGGGTGAGGTTTTTATCGGGTTTTTTCCTCACCTGTAAGATAAATGCCAAGAAAACTTTAAGGCCCAAACGGTCCCCGAAACCATATGGTCATCATCATCCTTATCATCATCATCATCATCATCATCATCATCCTTCACCGGTGTGGAAAGCAACGAGAAGCTACCACATCTACAGCTCCCTAGTAAAGCTGCAAGCATAGCGTGAAAATGCTATGATTGCAGTGAAAGACCTGCCCTCGGAGAGAATTACTATGGATGGATAATAGATAAAAAGCGATAATATGGAGATGAATAAAGAACTTCACTCCTTTTATCATGTATAGGAAATGTACAATTTGATAGCTGTAAAAATATTAAATAAATAGTGTAATTTATTTAACTTGGTTAACAAGTATCATTTGAAATTTCACAAAATAAAGAAAATATTAACTTTTTAACAACGTAGGGCCTTCTCTATAGTTAAATATGCCTAATATAGGTATAATTTTATTACAACCATATTAACTGATTAAAATTTATCTGGTACTGTTAATGGATTGAACCATTAAAATAAATAAAAATGCCGATATGGAATTTGCATTGTTCGTTCCAGATCACTAAAATTAACTTTCACGCGTCTCAACTATAAAGACAAAAAAAAATTAACGAAAAAGTACAGTATACAAATTATTGAAATTTGTATTTAAATATGGAAAATTCTGTTATAATTCTTTCAAAGCAACTGATTACAAATCATTTTGCTGACATAAAGTTCTATTTTTAAACTAAACAATCGAAAGAAATCTCTTACAACAGGCGAAATCTTACTTTATGATTGACTGTTTGCAGCAGGTGCACATAGTACAGTGTTGTCATACGTATTTTCACTATTGGTTTCCAATAACAACGTTACACCGAATAATAATTTTATTTTACACTACAGGTTATACTTTCTTAATCACATATACTCCGCGCAAATTGTATTTTTTATACAAGAAACTTCATATGATTAAAACTGTTTTTGCAATTAACAAGCATGACTCTGTTTCATAAAGTGAATGCTAGTACAATGTGGCAACATCGCACAATGAATCCCCGATAATACGGCACACATGTCATGTCAAAGGTCAAACTAATGCGTGAACCTTTCAGGTTCAAGGCCTTCCACACACACATTTTCTAAACACATATGAACCGCGCACCTGCTTCTAATTCCACTGACTTAATAACATACATAATGAAGAATCGCATAATGAAAAATTATTTAAATGCCATTAATACAAATATAAAAATGTAATTAATATAATTAACGTAATTACTTTACAAGATAATGTCGTTAATAATTTTTTGTTAGTTATGTGCCGATATCGTAGAATCCCAGAGGAAATTTGGATCCATCAATTATCGTATTGTGTACAATAATTTTTGTATGTTTTATGTGACTGACTGTAGCTTACCCTTAATAACTATAGGGCGCATTTTAATTATCTAGAATATTATAATACAATTATTAGTATTACATTTATAATCAGGAAGGACCGAAATATGGTATAACAAAAAGAGGCGGTGAGAAAACAAAACAAATGTATATAGTGGAAATCGTAAAAACAAAATTTCGTTTAATTTTGCATGTGTTTTCAGGTTTCGGAATATATCATGTTCTACTATTAATTTAGATAAGGGAGGAAAGGAGATTACAAGTATTTGAGAACAAAGTACTTAGGAACATTTTTGGATCAAAGTGAGAAGAACAGACAAGTGAATGGAGAAGGCTACATAACAATGTACTACATGGTCTTTATAGGAAGCCAGATATAATAAGAACAGTTAAGTCTCGTAGACTGCGATGGGCAGGACATGTTGCACGTATGGGGAATGAAAGACTTTCATGGAGGCTTCTTGTAGGAAAGCCAGAAGGAAAACGCCCAGTTGGTAGACAAAGAATGAGGTGGGAGAATAATATTAACTATGATTTGAGGGAAGTAGATTATAGAGGGAACGATTGGAAAGCTCAGGATAGGGATGTATGGAGAGCTTATGTCCGCGCGGCCATGAACCTACGGGTTCGATAGTGCCAGTGAGTAAGTGAGTAAGTATAATCCGTATTTCAAACATTAACTTCTATAATCGGAAAATTTCATCTGCAAAAAAAATCTCATCGAAAAAATACTCCTGCGCCAATTTCAAAATTTTCACATCGGTATGACATTCTCATGTAATTACTCTACATTTTAATCCTTCCGCTGGCTGCCTTTTAGCTCAAATTGTCACAGAAGAAGGGCCAGTAATTATTTAATGAAACAGCTGAGCTGAACAGTCTACCAGATTTCCTAAACCATGTTTATGTTAATACACAGCGGAGTCCAGCAAGCAACTGACTGCGTTATGCGTATTAGCAATATAAGTGAGGGGATAAAAAGTCAGTCAGTCACGGGACTCCAGCGGGAAAAATAATGACTTTACAAGAAAATGTCATTTGTACTTTTTGTTAGTTGTGTACCGATAACGTAGAATCCAAGAGGAAATTTTAATCCATCAATTATTATGTTGTGTACAGTAATTTTTATCCGTTCTCTGTGACTGACTGACCATAACTTACAGTTAACAACTATAGGACACATTTAAGGTATATAGAATATTAGAATCCAATTAATATTGTTAATTTACGACCAAGGAGGACCAAAGTATGGTTTAACAAAAATATTTGTGAAATAAAACGAATTCTTACGACCAAATAAATTAAACAAGAAATTGGTAAAATTTTGCGTATTTTTTCAGGTTTGGAATATGACAAGTTCTACCGCTATTATTAGATTAAAATAATGCACATTTGAAACATTTTCTTATAGCATTATAAAATTTGATATTTACAGATATATATTACATCAACAGATTTATTCCTGCGTCAGTTTCAAAATTCACACCTCGGTATGACATTTTCGTGGAATCGCTCTATATTATTATTATTATTATTATTATTATTATTATTATTATTATTATTATTATTATATTTCCCTTGTTCAGTTAAAAATATTAGATTTTTATTCCACTCATCCAGCATAGATACGCAACACATTGTTACGAGTCGTATAGCGACGTTTAAATTACGCACGCAAGGCGAGAATATTGGTCTCGAATTGGTTAGAATAGATTTGCGGGTCGCCAATCGCGAGTCAAAACGCCCAGGTAAACATTGAAATATCTAGGCCCTCATTCTAGACGACTCCCCGAGTCTCTGTTTCCCCGTTCGGGAAAGATCGGTGTCGAGATGTTTCTACGTGGAAGTGTCCCTACCGTGGGCCTAGAAAGCTCCATCTTCTCGCCTATATAATCTGAGGCGATGACGGAAGTTAGTTTTTGTTGGCGAGAGGTTAAGTGTATGCGAGATTGTGGTCAACGGATTCATCAGTGACTGTGAAATAATTATGACTGAAATAAACATTGAAAGAAGATCGAGAGTGAAAATTCTGATAAAAAGTTTACTGATAATAAGTAGAAAGAAATAGAGTGTTAAGTGAGATTTTAAACATCATCTGTGTGTTCATTTAAACCGAAATAACGCAAAGGAAAAATTCTGATCATCAGTGACAATATAGATTATATTTATATATAAATACAAGTTATATTAAATTATAAGACACGAAAAATTATAACTAGATAAGTCTAAGATAATAGACACATACACATTTAAATAAATAAATTAAATATATAAATAAATTATACATATATATATATATATATATATATATATATATATTCATACATAAAACTTAGTGTATATTAGTCTCATTTAGTATTTTTGAGATTCAAAAATGTATGTTACATTTAATCTATTAAGGAATCTTATAACTACAGTATTTAATGAAAATAAATTCAGTAAATTATTAATTACATTTTTAGTTGTTGTGAAATGTTCTTCAATGTTTGTGCAGCCTATATTTAATACACGTTTTTCCAAATATGTAAATGAAATTGAAAATGCCACACACCCAAATTTTCCAATTTTTACTGCTTAAATTTGTTCTCAGAAGAGAGAGATGTTTATTTATGTAAAGTAGAACGGTGCAAGTAAATAGAGTAGAAAAATATTATTTTCTCTTATATTTCTATGTTATCAGTATATCAGTGTAATCCACAAAGAAAGCAATAGACAAAAAATCAGTATCCTGGATGAAATTGAAATTATCAAGGAAGCAGAAAAAATTTAAAATTTGATAAATGAGAACGTACCCCAACAATCAAAGCCCTCTGTATAAAATATACAAATAATTTAAAACAGTGTCATAAGAATTCCTGAAGATGAAACATGTCTTTGAAAGTCTTTGAATTTAATATAGGGTCAACATTTATAACATAAGTTATTATAGTTGAGGAAGACTGTTTTATAAGATACAAAAAAATGTATAATTGAAATTATCAGTATTTTTAATTTTCTCCTGAAAATTCTAAAACTATGGAGATATGGCCTTTTCCGAATAGCCAATTCAAATATAACCTATTTTCTTGGATTTTAGCGATTATTAAATTGAAAATAAATAATGAAAAATATGAGAGCTTTTAAACGTACATTGTAATTTGTCGGTCCAAATTGGTAGAGTTGTAGTTATCATACTATCCTATGTTTCGAAATTCGCCAGTTCAAATCCGGCCGGTGTCGTTCCTTCGGAAGAGATACAAGCTTTGTTTCCCGTGATTTAAATTTTTCAACACATAAAAGAACCTGAAGATTGAAAAAAAAATAAGCACTTTACGCCCAGATTTGAATTGCGACGCTGGTTATTTCAGCTGTTAAACTGTGTAATTAAATAAAATAATAAACGCACATAAAACGTACAATTCAAAAATGTATAATGTCTTTGAATTACTAATTACTGTATTTTTGGCATTTTTTTAGTTGATTGTAAAATAATTATAATAATTTTAGATTTGTCCCCTATGCATAAGAATTTTTTTTAGGGATTTACTAAATTATGAAATTGTATTTTTCTAGGACTCAATAACTGAATGTTTAAAGTCACTGTGTGGAAGTTAAATTTGTTTTCGAGAAATTGACATTTCGAGAGGTTAGAACCAAAGGGGTCTATATAAACTGTTTAATTGTTCTTGTTTTCCATGTTAAATGGTTGTTAGGAGTAATTTCTGTAACTAGTATTCATGTTTTTGTTCATAATGATATTCTCTGAGAATTGTGCAGGTGAATCATTACTGTACATATGTTGTATTGTTTTTGGTTCTAAACTATAAATCGCTCTCCTGGAAATTAAAAAAAAAAGAGCCCTATGGTTCTAACGCCACGATATTGCAAATGGTCCTGTAATAAATTCGAAAACAAAATATTGTACAGTCAATTGATCATTTTAGGAGTGTCTTCTGAATCCAAATTTTACACATAGACATCAATTATGTGGAATATGTAGAATTACTACGACAAATGCTATAATTTCAATGCTAATGAAAATGATTTATACAACTATAAAATTCACTAGTCAATTCTTTGTCTGTATGACAACGCTTTCATTTACAGGCATGTTTAGAATCCAGGGACCAAAGGTAGTCAGAGTAGATTATGAGAAAATATTAACACATTATTATTATTGTCATTATTATTATTATTATTATTATTATTATTATTATTATTATTATTATTATTATTATTATTATTATTATTATTATTATTATTATAACACAGTGGAAATTAAAAATAGAATCGCACAAACAAAACAAGCAATAAATGCTTTAAACTGTGTTTGGTGGAGCAAAAATATTACAAAAAATAGAAAATTAAAAGTATCACAGTTCAGAGCGTTTTAACATATCGTGCTGAAGTTTGCCAAATACCTACCAGGGAAATGAAAAAAAATTAAGTACAGAAATGGATGTTTTAAGATCAGCTGAAAAATCTAGAATGGATAGAATATGAAATAAAGAAATAAGGGAAATTATGGGTGTACAAGAGGAGCCGGGCGTCATAGATATTATAGAAAAGAAAATATTGTAGTGCTATGGCTATATCTAAAGAATGCCAGAGCAAAGAGTGCCTAAAATTATTATGGAATGAATCCCAAGGAAAAGGGGGAAGAAAGGAAAACCACAGAAAACCTGGATAGAAAGTGTGCAAGCGGCTATGATTATCAGAGGATTGCAGGAAGATCAATGGATGGACAGAGAGGAATGGCGTTTGAAGACGGCGGCAGCTGCCATGATACCGGGTGATGATGATGATGATGATTATTATTATTATTATTATTATTATTATTATTATTATTATTATTATTATTATTATTATTATTATTTTACAGATTGGTACAACTGACGTTGTTTCTGTGATTGTAACTTCCATTTCATTCTGTTTAAGCAGTCTTTTATCTTCCAATCCCCTTCATTTCATGTTTTCCTGAATATAATTCTTCCAACTGTGTTAGATCATCCTAATTTCTTTCTCCTTGATGGTATCCATTCTAATATTTTCAGCCATCTTTTGTTGTCCATATTAACTATGTGTCCACAACACTTTACTCTCGCTTCTGAATTTTCTCAGTGATGTCCCTATCTTCCTCCCCATAGTTTCTCTTATTTGTATGTTCGGTATTTTATCTGATCTTCTTTTTCTACAAGATCTTAAAATATATCTTGACTGCCAGAAGTGTTTTCCTTAATCTCTACCTGACACTCCATACTTCACCTGAATCTTTGCACTTTTACATAAGATAGACTTTAAACATCCTGATAAATAAGTAATCTACATGTATTTTCTTCATCATTACTGCTTCTTTGTTAAATATTACTATGGGGCGGATTTCTATGACTTAAAAATGGAAAATATGCATGCATTTATGACCTAAAAGGTTTAAATATGACCTAAAAAGACAAAAATATAACCATATAATTGAATGAATTTTTTACCCATACTATATTAATTGTTCTTTCGTATACATTTTCAAGTGTATCATAAAAAAAATGGAATCTCCGTCTATAGCCTAGTGCAAACGTTTGCTACCTGTTAACAGAAACCTTCGAAACAAGTGTACTGTGAAACTGACGATTTTTATACAGATACAATGTTGGTTATTTCCAATCGCCTGATGACTAGGCTATTAAAATAAATCCAAAATATGACCAAAATATGACTTTATCATAGAAATAAGCAGAGGTATGACCAAAGATCTGAAAAAATGAGAAATATGACTTTTAAGAGCCAATAAAACCCACTTAATCTTAATAATAAGGCATATATAAATGTTTTTTACTTACTTGAAGCTTAGAATATGGGTTTTGGTAAAAATATGACATGTCATAGGAATCCGCACCTTAAATATTACTAACTACAAATTTAATTCCAATACGAAAATGGTATTCTACCGTAGACAATACAAGTACACAATACAACAATAAAGAATAATACAAATAATACACAATTTGTTAAATATAATTATGAATAGTTTAATTTTTCCACGTCATTAATAGCTTCACTTTTAAATTGTAAATTACTTGCATATTTATTTTACCTACTAATAACTATTCAGGTTCTTCGATATCAATCTTTAACCCAGCTTTTTTGTAATATTCTTGGAGCTTTCTGACCATATATGAAACATCATATTGATCTTCAACTATAAATAATGGTAGGCTGCAAAAAAAAAATATATATATATAGGCCTATATTTCGACATCATCAGCTTATAATTCTATTGGTTTATAGTTTCGTTGCCAATTATTCAAATCACTATAAAGATAAACTTTAAATAATGTGTGTGATAAAAATCTTCATAAGTAATGCCACGAATGATTTCAAAATCGTGAGTCGTGAATTTATCTAGAGAATTTGGAAATCAAGAGTGGCATTTGTTAGGACTATTTAACGAATACAATTAAGCTGTTTACTCACAAATCATTACTTAACTATAGTTATTTTAAAATATTTATATATTTAATGTAAACGGCGATGTTTGAAAACAAATGAGAAACGATTGGTGTGCTTCATTTGCTTCTTTTGTTTATCACTGCAACCAGATCATACTATTTATTACCAAATGAACGCAATATTGTAAGAATGCTCTCTAGTGGAGAAAAAATGAAACACATCAAACTGTATATTAATTCATTTCTGATGTCGTATGATGTAAATATAACAATTATATTTTTCTGGATTATTATCTGGGAAAAAATACATTTAAGAAAGTGCAAACAATGGTTTCTTTTTTTGGTGGTATAATAAATTGCTACAAATGTTTTTATATTAACTCCTGCAAGCGCTATGTGTTGACATCTATGCACTATATATACAATCTGGTAGCCGTATTTCTTATAGGCTCAGTCACTGCAAAATAACGGTCAGACCTATTCAGAATACTAAAACGGAGGAGCTTTCTTTAATATGGTAAATTTAACACTGATAAATATTTCGTGAAACACAACTCTGATTGGTTGTAAAACAGAAATCATTGAAACGTGATTGGCCATTGACTCCCATTTGGGGCATGAGTTAAATAGTCTGTCAAAATTGATTCGGTATGACTTCTAGATAAACATTATTTTTGTGACACTTGAATAAATTGTCCATCTTAGATATTTTAGAACAATATAGTTGAGAATGAGTTGTGACAGAAACTTGGAATTAGGGACATAAATTATTATAAGTCAGATCATGTGTGGCCTGCTCGTAATATGTTTCATTCACATTACATCACTGCAAGTTTAACATCGCCCGGATACCTGACGAGCACAAACCTTAGCATAAATGTAAGTCCTGCATTAATTAAATCCCACACACTATACTTGCTCAACTTCTCTTTAGATTATTACCCACACAATTATTTCATCTCACTCAAACTGTAATACAAAAATCCATTAAAACATGCACTCATCCTACAATTCTCTCTGTACATACATTACAACAACATATCTTCTACTATATTGCCGAAGTGGTGCGTAAATTGATAATAGACCATATTAACTAACTTACTGGCACTATCGAACCCCTAGGTTTATGGCTGCGTGGACATATACTCTTCATTTATCTCTATACTGAGCTAAAGTTATGTATAATTTATTTGCATCAAATCATGGTTAATATCATTTTCCAACCTAATTATTTGCCTGCCTACTGGCGCTTTCTCTCTGATTTCCCTACAAGGAGTTTCCAAATCCCTCTTTCATTCCCCCTTAGTGCCCACATTAGGGTGGGCCGAAAAAACTCATTTTTTATTTTCGAAGTTGTAATAGCGCGGAAAGTTGCGAATTATATAGCTAAAAAATATATATCAAAATCGGTTGACATCTTCCGGTCGCGCAAAGGCTCTGAAGTTTGGCAAAATATGAAAAAAAGTTCATTTTTGCAATTTTTTCTTAATATCAAGTAGGTATTGCTGTTCTTTGCTAAGCACATTTATGTCTATCTGTGGGATCTGACAATAAAAAATCTGGAAGTTATTTATCAAATACCTAAAATGCTTAAAAATATAACTTGTTCATTATTCTGGCAAATTTTGGAGTTTATGCGCGACCGGAAGATATTAACTGATCTAAACCAAATTAAAACACAATGTTTTTAGGCTCTATTTGAAGACGTTACAAACTATTACATTACGAAAACATCTAATTAAAAAATTAAAGAAATAATTTCAAAAATGAGGTTTTTTTATTCATATTTTGTCAAATTTTAGAACTTTGCGCGACCGGAAGATGTTAACCGATTTTGATATATTTTCTAATTTCTTTTGTCTATATAATTCGCAACTTTTCCGCGCTGTTACAACTTCAAATTAAAAAAATGAGTTTTTCGGCCCACCCTAAGCTCACATGTTCTGCCCATAACGAGATTTAACTGTTCTTATTACATCTGGTTTCCAATAAATAGTATCATACACCTCACTGAAGTCTTCTGCCTTCACCTGTCTGTTCTATTGGATATTTACAGGAAGTAAGATGACCAAGAGACGGTAATACACCACATTAACGCCTTTTATCCTCCCAGCGCAGAACCCGAAGCACGAAAAGTACAGTGGGCTTCATTATAACAAATACACTTTTTTATAGTCGTATTAATACTTTTAAAATTCATGATGATTGACTATTGAAATTATTAACTTATACATGAGGTTAAAATATTAAAATGCGTTTCTGATAGTTCAGTCATCCTCAATTAATTAAATTGTAAGTTAAAGAACTTGTTAGTCATATCACATGTTAAATCTTTCAGAAACATTCAACATTTAAAATTGTATTGTTTTAAGATTTTATAACACTGGTCAACATGATTTTTGTCTCATGAGTACCAATAGTTGTACTTAATGCAGTTTTTTTATCGTGTTCTCAAATATGTATTCGGAATTTCTCCATCATCCACAATTTTTTATTTCAATTTAAATTAATGGATTTAAATAATTATTTCTTTAATGAACGTTTTTTCGTCCATTTGTCCATTGTAAAATAAAACCAAATGAGCTAACTCAGGAGATTTCTGCTATGGAAAAGAGATATCAAGGCAAATGGAATCCTAATATGCTGGCCGATTATTGTTGGACCATCAAGAGGGATGCTCCACAGGCGAAATATAGCAGAAAATAGTCATTTATAACTTTCTAGGTGAGTCCGAATGTTCGAATATTGTGTAGTTACGAATGTAGAAGATATTAAGGTGTTTGAAATTATAAATGCCTGTCTCTCGGAAACCTTGTGTGATGGAGAAAAACCGATATCATATTTGAATTCAGGAGAAAAAATACTGTTAGAATCACATATTTTTCTTTCTGAGACAAAAAAAAAAGTTTCTTTTTTGTTGCTCAGTGAAATTTTACATAATAGGCCTAGTAATAGTACTTAACTATGCAAATCTTCAGCGTTGGATTAAAAAACTGACAGTGAAATGACCGACAAACTTTGCTCTTATTTTAGGTCTGAGTTTTACATTTACGTATCATAACAAGTACCACGCGTTTACTTTTCCTCTGAATGAAGTAAAATTCAGGTTTTTTGCGCTCTAAAAAATTCCTCGTCACCGTTAGGAACTGAACCTACGAACTTTAGACAGACGAGTATGAAAAACGTTAAAACCACCAAAATTGACTTTTTTATAATATGGCTATAAGTCCAAATAATGGATTTATGTACATGGATTCTTTCTTGAATTATATTAAGTTTTAAACACTGAAAACCGACTGTAAAGTGAAGAGTTAAAACAAGCATCACTCATCTTTTTCAATGTTCAGTTTACTAAATTAAAAATAATTGTAGTTGGGTGTTATTTATTTAAACATTGTATTTTATTCTTTTTGTTGACCTTTGACGTAAATTATTATTTTATTTAAAATATTTCTACTATTTAAACTATGAATACAAGGGATGAAATAAATTGAATAGAAAGTACACTGCTCAAAAAAATTAGGGGATATTGTAGAATAACCTATTAAGACTATGTTTTTTGGAATAGTATTAGATGCAATCACTTTCTATTACTCCAAGATAATGTAAATAAGAGTTTGAAGTTGTTACGTAACCTCGGTACCACACCAGAGGGCAGTGTCTGTACTGTTGATGTGAAAGGGTGGTGTGGGGGTGAATGCTTTGTTGCTGTTTTTAAATCCAGTCCAGTTTTCAGTTAGTGACTGACTTGCCTTAGGGACAGTGATGCCTCGACAACATGATTTACCTGAACCAATGGCTTGGAGGGCCATAGGAAGGATGGAAGCTGGACAGACACAAGAAGAGGTGGCACAAGCCATTGGGGTGTCTCAAAGCGTGATTAACAGTCTTTGGAATCATTTTCAAAGAACATACTGTTCACAGAAGAGCCGGACAAGGTCGACCAAGGGCAACAACAGCAAGGGATGACCGTTACCTCTTGTTAACAGCCCGTCGGAATAGACAGCAGAATGCAACTCAACTGCGAAATACACTTCAAACAGCAACAGGACGCAGGGTGTCAACTCAAACTGTCCCTAATCGACTGCATAGAAGTGGTCTCTATGCCCGTAGGCCCATGGTGTGTACCAGGTTAACTCCACAACACCGTAGAGATCGTAGAAACTGGGCGGAGGAACATCGTGGGTGGAGGCATGCTGAATGGAGATCAGTTCTTTTTTCTGATGAGTCGCGATTCGACATGGAATGTGATAGTCCGCGTGTATTCATCTGGAGAGAAAAAGGGACACGAAACAATCCAGCTTTTGTACGTGAAAGATCCCCATATGGTGGCGGTGGATTGATGGTGTAGGCAGGAGTCAGTAATGGTGGACGTACGGACCTCTACGTTATCCAAGGTGGTACTTTGACTGCGGTAAAGTATAGAGATGAGATTCTCCGACCTTTTGTCGTGCCTTATGCTGATGCCATAGGTGATTCTTTTCTTTTTATGGACGATAATGCACGACCCCACAGAGCTGGCTTGGTGGACGACATGCTGGAAGTGGAGGGTATCGAGCGTATGCAATGGCCAGCTTCCTCCCCGGACTTAAATCCGATTGAGCATGTGTGGGATGCATTAGGCAGGTGCATTGCAGGCAGACCAGCACCTCCCACAACTGTTCCAGAGCTGCACATTGCTCTTATGGAAGAGTGGCCACGTATCCCCCCCCCCAAGAACTCATTGCTAACCTCATTGCATCAATGTCATACAGGTGTGAGGCAGTGCTGGCCGTTCGAGGAGACCATACACCATACTAAAGAAACATTTTCACCCATGTTAATGTTGCTTTCTTTGTTTGCCATATCCCTAATCAGGATCTCTTTGACATCTGGTGTGGTACAGAGGTTACGTAATGACTTCAAACTCTTGTTGACATTCTTTTGGAGTAATAGAAAGTGATTGCATCTAATACTGTTCCTAAAAACATAGTCTTAATAGGTTATTCTACAATATTCCCTAATTTTTTGAGCAGTGTAGCTCACCTACATAATATATTAAAAATCTCAATTCTAGTGCCCGACCGAATTCCCAGCCAAGGGATAAGATGAGATGAAATGAAGTCCTTATCATTGAGTGTCTGTGATTTACAAGGATGCTAGCTGACCAGGCATTAGGGTCAGATGGAATGAAATGAAGCGAAACGGATAACGTAATTGTGGAGGACAGATAGATTGAAGATTTTTGTAGGGGAAATGGTGAGGAACGACGTGAAAAAACCTGTGCTGGTTCTATTTTTCCAATATGAATCTCACTTGGTGTGACCGAAACGCAAGCTCAGGACTTGAGGTGGAGGGCGAGTGTCTAACCACTTGCGCTACATAACCTATTAAGTCATCCATGTACTGATTTTAAATTCACGGTTGAAACGTGGTGTAGGACTGTTAAACCCGTAAAGAAACCTCATTTTAATTGTTAAATACCTGTTGAATGACACCACTTCTAACGTCCGCCAAATGTAATTTTTTCGTATCCATCTTTATTTTGAGTCGCGGCTTCAATATTGATTTTATTATAAAGAAGAGAATCTATGACATTTTCGCAGTAAAAAATAATCGATCCGGCACCTCATTTGTCAAAGTTTTATCATCGGTATATATATATATATATATATACGCTCCATAGCGCGACAGACTTGGAAAGTCCTTGACCTATCAGTCTTTTTCTTTCTTTTTTGTAAAATTAAAAAAAATATATATATATATATTGTGTTATTGTGTCCACAGCTGTGGTTCTGGAATAACGACGTTGCTTTGTACCCAGCAGGTTTGATCCCCGGTCGGAAAAATGTTCCTGGGATAGGTTTTTTCGGGATTTTTTTTTACCTGTTGGACAAATGTCAGGAAACTTTAAGATATAAATGATCCTCGAACATTATCTGGGAACCACAATATATATGTATCTCACATTCTCCTTTTTTAGGATAACTGTTTGAGTGAATGGCGTGTCTCGTCTTAAATGTTCGTGTTGTCTCTGAGCTGGTCCTGGCATTGAGCTGATCACTCCTTCGGGTAGCCCCTCTATGTCCTTTTAAATAAGTGTGTGATCCAGATTTTCAAATACTCTCTCGAAAGATAGTGTCCCTATAAGGCCAGTGACAAGGGTAACGTAAATCGTACCTACAGAATGAAAGATTAATGTAAAGTAGAGAGAGAGAGAGAGAGGGAGAAAGAGAATATATATTGTAACACTGAATATATAAATGTAGCTATGTCACAATGTAAATAATTTATATTACATAATCCTGTATTAATAGCTTACAGAATGGCCTTACACAAGCAATACTTAAATAGGGAACCGCTGGTTTACAAAGCAAAATAACCAGTTATAAAGAATGTAAGTAGGTAAAAATGTTTCCCTGACATAACATTGTGAATTAATGTAATTGTGTAATTGATAGTAAATTAATTCCAAATCGTATTGCGTACACAGGGTAACCTCACTATAAATAGCTGATTAAGTAGACTATTTTCAAAATTTAGTGTTTTAATATTCTTACAAGGAAATTGTCAATTATTGCATGCCGACATCTACCTTGAAATTTCTCCCAGAGAAGCGCTGTGTTGTACCAAGGCCATATCCAGAAAAAAAATACCTCTTTTAACTGCAAGGCACAGAAGTCGAAGCCAGAATGCAACAATTGCAACCCACTGTGAGAAGCAGATTGACGTTTCCTGCTTAAATAGAGCGGTGAGCGGAAGAGCGCTGCGCAGATGGCGGTTGTGAGGGATTTCCAATCCACCAAATCAGTAATTGCATTACTTCCTGTTGTCTAAATGAGATAGTTGACACTGGATTTTAGTGCCTTGCAGTTAAAAGG
The DNA here is from genome assembly GCA_030220185.1 of Diploptera punctata. Taxonomy (NCBI): domain Eukaryota; kingdom Metazoa; phylum Arthropoda; class Insecta; order Blattodea; family Blaberidae; genus Diploptera; species Diploptera punctata. Next base: position 37,376 of record JASPKZ010009519.1, on the reverse strand, counting down.
GGCAAATATTTTGAACACGCCCTTAGTATATCGCAACGCTTCTCTGGAAGAAATTTCAAGATAGGTTTCTGCATGTTGACACTTTCCTTATTAGTACTGAATAAAACACTGTGATAAGTTAAAAACGTTAAAGATAGCAAATTTTCAAAATAGCCTTCTCAATCAATTGCTTACAGTCAGATTTCCCAGGTTCACAAATCAGTAGACTTCGGATTTTAAGTTTGATGCCTATTTCTTTCCTGAAGAAGTAAACAAGAGTTTCAACAAGAGTTTAGCTATGCTTAAAAACGTATGTCTTCCCACTAGTACTTGTTCTACATTCTTAAAATTAAAATTGTCTTTTTAAAATGTTACTAATAGTAAAAATTATTATTTTACTCTTTGTTAGCTATATTTTTGTTGAATCTAAAATTTTTCATTCGTGATTAAATTAACTTAATTTCTCCCATTTCAAAGTTTTCAGTACTAGATTTTCTGAATTTTCTCAGAGCATCAAAATAATGTAAAGGTATAAGAATGATTTTACTTTGTGGTCAATAAAATTATTTACTGTAATTAATTAACTCAATTTAATGAATCTTAAATCGATTTTGCTCTTAAACATTATGCAGTATTATTTTAAACCCCTAAAGCAGTATTTTAGAACCTGTTTTACAATTTTAAAACCAATTCAAGGTGCCTAATCTACTTTCTGGAGCCAGAAAATCCGAGGTTTATTGATAAGACCTGAAATTAATCTACTATAAGTTACAGTACTGTATCCCTGTCTGTACCTGTAAATGTCATGTGGGACAATGGTGTTCTTCTTTCCGGAAGTTGCAAACCGAAGCTAATTATTTACCTATACATCAATGATATAATAAAAAAATGGAACGAAGAAGAAACAAATAAAGGAATAAAATTAGATAAAACACACTACTTGAAAACATTATTATACGCTGATGACCAGGTAATAATAGCAAATACAGAAGGCGAACTTCAGAGGAATATTTTTAAACTACATAATATATGTGAACAATATAATCTCAAAATATCCATAGAAAAAACTAAGGTAATGGCATTCCAAGGGAAAAATCAAATCAGATCGAAAATAGTAATAGGGAACAAAATCATAGAACAGGTGAACCATCTCAATTATCTAGGATGTGATATTTCATTTAATTATGATAATGATATAAATAATAAAATAGCAAAATCCCAGGGAATATGTGGTACGATAAAACGAACACTAAATAACAAAACAACAAGAGAGACCCAATTGAAATTTTATAAAATGTTGGCAGTACCGGTACTGCTCTCCATAGAGCCTGGATACATAAAAAACAAGATCTAAGTAGGATAACGGCGGCAGAAATGACATTTTTGAGATCTGTTAAAGGGTGCACTAAGGAAGACAGAATCAAGAACACAGAAATAAGACAGGAACTTGAATTATTTGCAATAACTGATAAAATGGATACATATAGACAAAAATGGAAGCGACACATAGAAAGAATGAATGAAGATAGATATCCAAAACAAATAACAAAATACAAACGTAAAGGCACCCGAGATGTGGGCAGACCTAGAAAGAGATGGGCTGAAGTCGGAACGGGTCAACAGACCTAATCTATGAATGAAGATGATGATGATGATTGCTAGAGTTGTCAGCGAATGATAAGTGGTTAGGTCATCGCCAGAAAGTGACATCTTGTAAGCAATCAACGTATTACTTAGATGGGAAAAGTCAATTAAATTTGCGCATAGGCCCTAAGTATAATTTGTATTTGAGATTCTTTAACGAGCCGATAATCTTTCGACTGAGGACCCACGGCTTAAATTTCCTCCCATAGTACTTTTCTTTTTTATTTTTCCAACTCACATTACTATTTTATATTAGTATCGATCTATCGTTACTAGTGGTCGCCCAGCGGTCGAAATTCATTAAACTTTTAAGTTTGTTACAAGTACGTCATTATGCATTAATTTTCAATTTATTTTAAACATACGAACGATAGGAAATATGTGGTATAGCTTGGCTAAGCTATATTAAAAAAAACAATAACGCGTCATTTGACATTTATATACTATTTATACTATTTAAATTTGCATTTGGCCTATTATTATGGCCTATTCTTTTTTGTCTCATTCCGACCCGCCAATGTTCTTAGTCGAAGCATAATGGAAGTAGGTGTGAATATCTAAATATAAAAAAATGTAATGAAATTACTGAAACCAAGATTAGACAGGATATAATTTAAATTTAAATAATAAAATGTACTCACTTTTTTAAACCACTAATAATAAATACGCGAGAGTAAGTCAATTCACATTGCTGCAGCACAATGTTCTTTTTACAACAATGCACTTTAAATATGAACGTAAACAAATGAAGGAGTACACAAATGAATGAGTAATACACATAAATTGCTTAGAGACAATTTATTTTATTTTGTTTAATTTAATTTATTTGTAACACATATACATAAATTTTATTTTCTGTACTCCTTTCTCTATATGAACTTTAATTATGCCAAATATCACACACCTCCGTGCGCGCAATGTGCTTAAAAATAGGTACAATATTTTTCTTCACGTATTAATCGTCCACCGCTGTGGTCTCGAGGCGGGCCCGGGTTGAATCCCCGCTCGGGACAGTTTTTCTGGGTGAGGATAAATGTCAGGAAAATTTTAAGGCCCAAACGGTCCCCGAAATGATATGGCCATCATCATCATCATCATCATCATCATCATCATCCTCATCATTGTCAACATCATCATCATCATTCTTCACCGGTGTGGAAAGCAACGGGAAGCTACCACACCTACAATTCCCTAGTAAAGCTGCAAAGCATAGCATGGAAATGCTATGATTGCAGTGAAAGACCTACCCGCGGGCAGAATTACTATGGATGGAATATATAGATCACTCTTTACTTATGTATTTAATTTCCTTACAAGTAGAATGTTTACTGATCGGTCCACTGTTATTCTGCCTCGTGTACGGCCACTGTATAAGAATTTAAAGTTGGTCCCGATGATCTAGTGGTTACCATGTTGGCGCTGGTTTCAAGGTACGCTGGTTCAAACTCGACCAGTTTGGATAGACTTTAAAGGCCTAAATATACTGAGAACTGCTTCCTTCAGAAGGGATAAAAACGCGTTTCGGTACAAATAAAAAAACCCTCAACCTTGAAATTAGAAGCCACGTGGCAAAATTTCTTTCTCGACCCTTTAACGTCCAGATTTGAATTACAACTCTAGTGATCTGAAATGTTTGTTGAATAAAGTAATATAATTTCACTACATTTGTAGTTGAAACTGTGGCGTAATTCATTTACACCTGTTTACGAATGTAAAATGACTCAAGTTTTATAGTAATGTTGCACTCATTATGTCTTTACTTTGATTTCAGAATCAACTTTAGGAATGAAATCAACATTCCTGGATGTCCAGCATATGGTAGGTACCCTGTTACCAGTTACATACATTTGTGTGATGATTGGGAAATTGGCACTTATTATGGTATTTTGTAAAGAGACAAAATAACTAAGATTACAGTTTAGTAACAGTTATTCCTCAGCTCGGATCGTGGGAGATTAGCGTGTTGGGATCTCTTAATGGGAGGAGGCGATCGAGCGCGAAGGGAAAACATGCAAATTTATGGAGGCAGTGAGAAAATTGAGAGCGAAACATTTGAGCTCATTGAAGAAATTTGTTTTATCAAAATTAGAACTTTAGTATGACATTTTTTTTTCGTTATTCAATTGTTTTATACATTGAATTTTCTTAGTTGAATAGTTTTATACGGTATTTACTGCGTGTCTTTTTTTTTAAGTTAGTTTTCTAGCAAAAATTTGTATTGTACTAATGACAAAGTCGCGCTACAATGAGGAATATATAGGTATGTTCGTAGAAAAGAGAGAGAGAGAGAGAGAGGAGAGAGAGGAGAGAGAGAGAGAGAGAGAGAGAGAGAGAGAGATAGAGAGGAAGATAGAGAAAAAGAATGGGTAGGGAGGGAGGGAGAATATTTCAGCCTGTTTGACCATCTATGAGTGTATATGTGCTGTGTGTGTATGTGTGTTTATATATATATATAAACATTTCTGTTGTATATGTATATATATATATATATATGTGTGTGTGTGTGTGTGTGTGTGGTGTGTGTGTGTGTGTGTGTGTGTGTGTGTGTGTGTGTGTGTGTGAATGTATTCCCACTTTCTCATCAGGAGGATAGATGACATTAATGCGGTCTATTTTCAATTTACGCATCCGTTCGGCAGACCATTGTATATAGGTGATATCAGTGATTGGTTAAAATTTGGAATACGTATTGGAAAACTATGATTATTAAATGGATTCCAGACTTGGGCCTGTACGTAAAGTCAGATGGAATTACTAAGAATGTATCAGAAAAAATGGAAATTATTCTCTTAGTGTCAAATTAACCAACAAGCTACCAAATCGGAACTTAGAGCAAGATTTAAGATGAAAGACGTGGGGAAACAGGCGAAAAAAGATTATGCTCCAGGAATGCAATACGATGAGTCTATGCTATAACAGTATGAGATCACGGAGCTTGGAAAACAGGAGAAGTTGTGCTAAATGTAGATGGGCAGCTGAGCCAAGCTGGACAAGGATACTCAGGGATAGAGTGGAGTAGAAAACCCTATGGATGGAGATGTCAAGGTGTACTGTAGTATAGTGAAGTGAAGTGCTTCAACCCAAGCTGAAATGTGGAGAGAGGAAAATATAGGCTAGGAGGCAAAATTAGCAAAAAAAAAAATGAAAACAAAACCAAATAGTATCACATTATTGCCATATATATTATTTTTTTCTAGCCACCATTTATTTCTACAATAGCATACTTAAACAATTCTAAGTTTTACAGGCCATCGATGTAATCGCTAGCATTGCGTAAAACGTGTTCCCACGATATGGAAGCAATTGGATCCTGTTGTCTTACCTGTTGCAAAAAGAGCAGTCGGTTGCCTCTAAAATGTCTTCAACTGTTCATAAGCGATCATAATATTGTTTTTATTTTTAATTTTATAGATCCGTTATCTTTATAAGTTAAATAAAGCCACTTTTTATCCTTTTTGCGTTTACTTTTAGCTTAGTATTATTTGTGAGATACCTGCAATATTGTACGAAAGTGAAACTTTGTCATTAACTAGAAAGGACTGCATAAGTATACAGTATACAGTATAAATTAATGGATAAGACAGTAAATGACGAAATAATGTAATAATTATTATATCTAACTTAGATGAAAGAATATTTGAATATTGGACAAAATGGACAGATATTTTAATTGGCAACCAATACACAATAGCAAAGCAGGCACTACAGTATAAAACCAAAGGACGGAGGAGTCGATGAAAACTATTCACAAAATGGATGATCTATATCCTACGTTTAATAACACTGGGCAACAAAAAAGCAACTTTTTTTGTCTCAGAAAGAAAAATATGTGATTCTGATAGTATTCTTTCTCCTGAATTCAAATATGATATCGGTTTTTATCCACCATGCAACACTTCCGAGATACAGGCATTTATAATTTCAAACATTTTAATATTTTTTACATTCGTAACTACCCAATATTCGAACATTCGGGCTGACCTCGAAAGTAAGAAATGACGATTCTCTGCTATATTTCGCCTGTGGAGCATCCCTCATGATGGTCCAACAATAATTGGCCAGCATATTAAGATTCCATTTGTCTTGATATATCTTTTCCATAGCTGAAAACCATTTGAGTTAGCTCATTTGGTTTTATTTACAATGGACAAATGGACGAAAAAACGTTTATTAAAAAATAATTATTTAAATCCATTAATCTTCTTCTCCTTCTTCTTCTTCTTCTTCTTCACTTCACGGGCTAGGTAAATTACCTGTTCCGCCTCACAGTTGTTCTGTCCATCTTTTCACTGGCTTTCCGTCCGGCTGAACACTGTGAGAGAGATGAGTTTGGACATTTTTTACATGGTCGGGTTACCAGCCCAGACGCACAACCACCTTCCTAGTTAAATCCATTAATTTAAATTTAAATAAAAAAAACTGTGGGTGATGGAGAAATTCCGAATACATATTTAAAAAACACGATAAAAAAACTGCATTAAGTACAACTATTGGTACTCATGAGACAAAAATCGTGTTGACCAGTGTAATCTGTTTCAACACCGTTGAGGTTAAAATTATTTCAATTTTAAATTTGCACCTTATAAAAAAGTCGTCTTCAACTATAATAACTTCTGTTACAAACGTCGTGAAGATGGATGAATCAATGCATAGGCCCTACAATATTTTTTGGGGCTGGAACAGGGAGAAATGAATGACCCCTGAAGTAGAATAAAATTATTTGAGACATTGTGTTTCTTTTTTCGTTTTACTAAATATTAATTTGTCAATTTCTTAAGTGTCGTTTCTGTATCATTATGTGGAATAACTGAACATATTTAACAAAAAAAATATGTTTACTTTGAATTAGGTATCGGAGGGATTCAAATTCTCGATCGAATTAGTTTAACAAACCAAGCCACAGCGGCGATATTAAGGAGAGAAAAATAAATGGAGACATATTCATATTTGCTTGGTTATATTTTTTCCATTATAATTTTCATTTTCCCAAATGACCGTCACATATAGTATCATTTGAAAAATATACCCTTGATTTTGTATGATTTCTTTTTAAATTATTAGGCCCAAATAGTAATGCAATTGGGGATTTTATCCCAGATGATCACCTACATAAATTCGAACAAAAATATTTAAAATGCAGAAATTAAATTATACGTATGTAAACAATTACCTCAGCAATGTGTTTTCTTAAACAAATCCAGAACATGTCTAAATGTAATCACAACTTGACGTAAAAATAACCTGAATTATTCTATATTTTCATTGGAACATGCCTATTATCTATTGCTAAAACAGATTAGTTTAGTTATGAAAACACTCCAACAAAAAATCTAATCTAACCTATCTAATCAATCTATCTATTGACGATTACATTTAATTTTTTTTCTGTTCATATAGTTTAAAATAAAACTTTACACTTTCATTAATTTAAGAAACTTGTTTTAATAAATATATTTGAATGTGCTGGAAGTTTGACAGTGAAAAATACTGGACAAATTTAAAATGCATTCCAAAAGAAAAGAAAACAAGTGAGCAAATTACAATGTCTCCAGCTTACTCATTGTAATGTCTTCCCTTATTTGGGGAAACTGCAAGAAAAATACCACAAGAATTACTTCAGACTCCATAAAACATTGACGGACAATCAGATAACAAACACGTTTTCTGAACAGGTCTAAGGACACTAAATTCTTACTGATAAAGTTTCCTTTATAATACTGAAGTTTTCAAATTGTAATCTAAGCCCATCAAAATATGAAAATTACCTAATTTTTTAAATATTATTTATAACTATCGTTGGTCATAGAATGTAGCGGATAATGGCATAATAATGATACAAGAAAAATAAAACCGTGATGAAATATTTAAAATAAATTAAATTGATTTAGTTGATTTGAAATTAAATGACTCTTCAATTCGAAATGAGCAACTATGAATCTTCCAACGGACCACTAGTTACAAACTATATCGGGAATTATAAAAAAGCTGCCAACATGATTATTCAAGTTTCCACTACAGCCAGTGGCCAACATATTTATTCAAGTTATGTCAAATAAGTCAGATTAGGTTGGTTACGTTAGATACATTACGTGGTTAGAAATGTTAAATGATGATGATAATAATAATTATTAATAATAATAATTATTAAGTATTACTATTATTATTATTATTATTATCATCATCATCATCATCATAATTACCATTGGCTGCACCATGGCGCAAGCGGTTAGACGCCCATCTCTCACCGCTGAGGTCCCGAGATCGAGTCTCGGTCACTCCATGAGGGTTTCGAGGTGGACGAAATGGAGCTTAGGCAGGTTTTTCTTCTCGGGGTTTTTCTTCCGTTTTCCCTTGCCACAATTTTATTCCACCATTTCTCCATACTCATCTCATCCATTTCGTTTCATTTCGTTCATCTGTCCCCGTGATTGTGCGTCAGGCGTGGTCGGCCGTCACCCTTATCATTCACAGACTTCTGTATAAGGGCTTCATCTCATCTTATCCCTTGACCCGACACTTCGTTGGACACGAGTTGAGGATATATATCGTTGTTGGTCCGAAAAACATCTAATTGAATCAAAAGCTAGTCTAATTAAAAAATAGATAAGCAAAAGGAACTCACGGTTTGGGAAAAAAATCTACGTTCAGAAAAAAACAAGAAAGAAAAACTTATGAACTTCGAATTCCCGCGGATTCTGATCTGATCCGGAGGTTTATCGGTCCACCAACAGAGAGAAGAAGAAGTTGTTCTTTCGATCGACATAACATCAGTCGTCAAGAGTGTACTGAGGATAGAGTCGCCAAGGCCCTGAAATCGCGACCTACTTAGAAGATTGATTATGAGGAGAGGTATGAAACATTTTAATTTATCTTAAATTAAACCTCATAGTGATTTATTCCTATAAAAGTTCAATCTAGATTTGTTTTTCTCCGAGAGCTGTATTTTTTTGTCCTCTGCAAATTCTGTTTTAATTTTTTAATGAATTACGTAGTAATGGAAATGGACCTGATGATGAAATATTCCAACCTTGCATAACGAATGCTCAACGAGATGCTCAAGTTAAAACACGACCAAAGCAGCGAGTTATTGGACCTAATTTGTAACGTGTTGTCTACGATATTTTATCAATGTTGTATATTAGTATATTCAATTAAAAGTATTTGTTGCGGGAACGATATGTTTAGACAAAGAGTAATGTGGGCTTTGGGGGAAAAAAATGTCATGATAAATCAACAAACATTGCTGTTTTGGTGCTAGTTTCATATATGAAATTTAAAAAAAATAGCGGAGAAGGTGATTTTCACGGTTCATCAGGGAATAATAAAGAAAATGTGTCTCCAGTAAGTATTACATATTGAAATGATTGTAATATAATAACTATCATTCATCATTAAAGTGTATTATACGTTTTGTTGAATCTGTATTTTATGTTTTGATAGTGTGTTTTGTTCGAATATAAAGAACAGGTTTTGTTGCCTAGTAACTATGAACCAAAACGCCACTGATTATTATAATAGCAGATACATCGATTTTTCGGTACAACGTATCGAACATAGAATCTCGAAATACGCCTGTGGTAAGAAAATTTTCATTCATTTCTGTAGACGAAAGAAAATAGAAGAGAATGTTTGCAATATGACTAGATAAAACGATGATGAAGGTTGAATACATGCATTTTTACTTTAGTATGTATAATCCAAGCATCATCTAGGGCATTATGACTGCTATAAAATTTATAAATGTGTATAACACATAAAAACGAAAGAAGCTTGAGATACAAAAGTATAGCTTTAAGCAACAGAAAGAAAAACACATTGTTTTAAAACTAGATGTCCTTTCGTTCATTTAAATTTATTTTCCAATAATTTAAATGAACTTTATAATTTTTGTGATTGATAAGTAGGTCTATACTTGATATTAAAGGCGCACAATGCCGTGTTATTGTGCGTGCTCGTTTGTTCCGATGCCAACAATTACACTTTTCGCATTTAGAGTTCCGTTCTATGTGGAAAGACTATCTTAATATTGTATATTTTCAATTCAATATTTTCAAAATTAAAGTATAAAATTATGGAATACTCACCTGAAAGGTCCGTCTCCTCAACTGTATTAGTTATTTAACTGTAACGCTTTCGGGACTAGTCCCATCATAGCCAGGATTCAAAACTGGTGTTTCAGTGAAGATCTGGTAGAGGGGGTTTCACGTACTGGGTTCGTTTTCGTTTATCAAATGGCCGTTGTTGTGAACTGCTTTCAAAATTTCCATCTCCTCGAGTACGTTTATCTTACGTTTATAAAACGTACTCGAGGAGATGGAAATTTTAAAAGCAGTTCACAACGACCATCTGATAAAAGAAAACGAACCCAGTACGTGTAACCCCCTCTACCAGATCTTCAGTGAAACACCAGTTATGAATCCTGCCGATGATGGAACTAGTCCCGAAAGCGCTACAGTTAAATAACTAATAAAGTTGAGGAGACGGACCTTTCAGGTGTACTTACTTACTTACTCACTGGCACTATCGAACCCGTATGTTCATGGCCGCGCGGACATAAGCTCTCCACATATCCCTATCCTGAGCTAATGCTTTCCAATCCTTCCCTGTATAATCTACTTCCCTCAAATCATAGTTAATGTTATTCTGCCACCTTATTCTTGGTCTACCAACTGGGCGTTTTCAGGTGTATATTCCATAATTCTATACTTTAATTTTGAATAATACCTCAACGGAACATATCATGAATCTAATAAAAGTTTTATCTAAAAGATCTATTCTTTTAATGCGTGCAGAGATCTTTAGGTTGAGTGTATAGGTATCTAAGTGTTTATCTGTATTATATCTAAGTGTTCAGTGTATGTATGTGTTCTGTATGAGAAGAGATGAATAATGTAAAATCCGGTCTCTAAACGTAGCCTATTCTCGTTGAAAATCACCAAGGGGGCCGCCCAATATTAACATCCCTATCCGACGAAATATCATTTCAAGGTACTTATTTTTCTCACTGAACCTAGTTTATCTAATTGCCGTTGGTCAACACTTTCTTGATGCATATGTGATACCACTAATATATGACATTCTCCACAGATATCAACGGAAAGTATAAAACGTTTTAGCTGCTTAAAGTTGAGTAAACCGCTCTAACATCTGGAAGACTCAACATATTATAAATAAGCCATATTTACCTATAAAATATCTGTCCTGGCGGACTAGTAATTACCATGCTCACCTCTGGTTCCACGGTTCATGGATTTAAATCCGGTCGATGTTGAAGGACCTTTCGGGGCATAAAAACCCTAAGTATGAGTCCGTAACGCACACACGTCTTCGTCGTGGCTGCTGGATAACGCTAAGTGGTGCAAGGGCGAAAAAGCCAGTTTCCGACGCTTGGAATTCGGGACTGGCCAACTAAGGGAGACAGCCCTGACAGAAAACATCGGTCCTCCAGGATAGCTGGGGATTGGGCATAGGGATGACATCCCTATCTCGTAAAAATATAATCGTCACGAAATCAGAAGAAACACAGTATGCCGGACGGAACTTTTCACGACGACATGACAAAAACATAAAGGATATGAAAATTGGAACGTGGAATGTTTTATTTTAAAAATGAAAAACTGAAAGAATGTAGCTCAGGACAGGGAAGTCTGGCATAAGCTTCTGAAGACGGTCAAGGCCCATATAAGGCTGTCCAGCCATTGATGATGATGATGTGGGTACCGTGCCGTGTCCCGTGCCATAGATTTGCTACATGTAACAAAGCCTCAAGCCAGGAATTGAGGCCCCAGAGTAAAATTTGTTGGCTCTCTTATGCTCGATTTGAATTGAGACGCTAATGACCTTAGATGTTAAAGAGTTTCGTTAATTAAAATAATAGCAATAACACATAATATGAAGAGACAAGAAAAGAACATGCTTTTTCCTTTCCACAACATTTATCAGAAAAGCAATTTGAATGTCTTAAAACAAATTTCACGGATACTGAAGAAAACTAGAGAACACCTAAGCCATATGAAGGGACATATTATGTAAATTAGGTTTAATTTAAGTTAATGTTCCTATTATTCATATTGCAATTTTATTGATATAAAATGAAGGGTGGTGGAAGAAAGCAGGAAAGTTACTTTTCCATGAAATTTATAAAACGAATTTTTAATTAGAACATTCTTGTTTCTATCTCTGTATACCAAAATTTTGAAGCTGTTTCTTAGTTTATAACGCTTCTACTCGCTTCCATCCACTATCTTTCCACCATAACTTAAATTCACAATCGAGAGAAAATAAATTTAACTCTGTTCTTCTACATCGAACATCCCACTATTCCAAATCCTTCCTTGTTTCAAGCACCCAACTCTGGAATTTCCTCCCCCCGTATATCAAGCACTGTAAGACTCAAAAACAGTTTAAAAATTCGCATTAAATATTTCCTTTGTCAAGAGAATATATAACCGTGTTTCATGTAGCCTATGCTTTTATTATTCTATATTTTACACTTTCTTTATCAAACCAATTACTTAATCAAATTACAGGTTATTTTTTCTTTGTCAACTCTACATTGTGTAGCCTGTGCCTATTATGTATCATTAATCACATATATAGGCCTATAATTCATATTTGTTATTATATGTACAATGTAACCCTGGTGAAGCGGAAGAGAAGACCTTACGGTCTTAACTCTATCAGGTAAAATAAATAAATCAAATTCTAAAAGATTGGCATTCCTAGGCAAATACAATTGGCACCTCAAATTATATTTCGATAAAAAAAATGACTTACCTGGTTTTTTCCCTGGTCCTTCAAATATAAAGCAATGTTATGAGTTACAGGGAAGAAACGTGCTTATTAGGCCTATACGTGAAGGAAATATTTTGAGGGCAAAATGACTATAGATATTACCTATTAAGAGGGTGTAATAAATAATCTAAACGTCTTACTTATAATACAAAAATCAGGTAATGTAAGATGAATGGTCTTGATGTGTGGAAGTGAAACATGGCTACTAACTGAATTTGATGAAAATAAATTGAATAACTTTGAAAGAAAATTTGTGAGGAGATAAATATGGAAATGGTACTTGGAAATAATATATAATAAATAACTTTAAAATGTATATAACTCACCTGACATGGTTACCTCAATTAAAATAGTTGCATTAAGGTGGGCAGGACATGTGCAAAGAAGGAAAATTGAATATATTGTTAAAAATACTGATAATAAACTAGAAGGGAGTCGAAGGGTTGGAAGATCCAATAGTAGATGGATTGATAGAGTAAGACCTGGTGGAACGTGCATAAAGAGAGATAAACCTTGAGAAAATTCCTAATGAAAGCTGAGACCCTTAATGCACAATAAAGCTAATTTGATTATGCTGATGATGAAGCGACGAAATAACCCATCTAGCATTAGGCTAGAACTGGTAACATGTATGTACTTTTTGTAAAGTGTATACCTGGCAGAGTAAATGGAGAGAATTCTTGGTTGCAAATAATCCCCCTGGGATGGAGTCCTGTGGGCGATTATTATCAAATTCCAGTGATTATGTTGATGATGACGTTGATTAGACTGCATTCAGCGGTCCCTCTGTTCTACTACTCTGTGTACAGTTCACTTCCTGCCCAGGCCGCTGCTCGCATGTGGGTCGTCAAACCAATTGATTATCATCCTAGGAACGCTCATATTCTGGTTATCTGTATACAGATTTCTGAGCACAACAGAGTATGATCCTTGTATTCAAATCCAAACTGAAATATCCAAATAAGTGTAATTCAACATTTAAGGGATACTCATATTAAAATTATATAATTGGCCCTAGAGCCTGGAAGTTCAAGCAATTATTTTGGCTAAAATAGCCAGGTAAATAGCCAATTAAAATTCAAAATATAGGCTTTTAAAATGAAAGAAAATTGGCACTAAAATAGTGAAAATAGGTATTTAAAAATTGCAAAGAATGGCATTAATACATAAATCTCGTAGACTGCGATAGGCAGGACATGTGGCACGAATTTGGAATGAAAGACGTGCATGGAAGCTTCTTGTAGGGAAACCAGAGGGAAAACGCCCAGTTGGTAGACCAAGAATGAGATGGGAGAATAGCATTAACTATGATTTGAGGCAAGTAGATTATACAGGGGATGATTGGAAAACATTTTGGCTCAGGATAGGGATATATGGAGAGCTTATGTCCGCGCGGCCATGAACCTACCGGTTCGATAGTGCCTGTGAGTTTGTGAGTTAGTTATGACATTAATATAATCTAAATATCCGATTCCGATTGAGGGTCTTTCCACTTTTTCAGCGGTTGCCCTTTTACCAGCCGGCTGCTGGCCCTTCACATCCACATGTGTCAATCACAGAGGTAGATGATCAACAGCCAGTGTAGGGGTGACATGTGGTTAGCATGTCGAGTCCTCTAGCCGTTATAGCTGGTTCCTCAACCTGGAGCCGCTACTTATTGTAGCTACCCAATTGCCTCACGATGCTGGGTGGGCACCGGTCCCATACTGGCCGAAATACCATGAGAAAATTTCTTCCCCCATGGAGACTCGAACCAGCGCAAGTCCCGTAGCTCTGCGCCAAGGCTTCCTACCTTAACCGCTCGGCTACGGCGCGGGACATCTAAATATCAACATATAAAATAAGTACCTGAGATCTGAGTAGTTCTCAACTTTATAATGTAGTAAAGAAGTGGGGACATATGTTCCGAAAGTTCTTCTTGATGTTTTACAACATTATAAAGTTGAGGACGACTGACATCTTAGGTTCCTATTTTATATTTTAATTTTTACATAGCGACTTCAACGATGTTTCTTAATGAATTTTAAAAATATTGATTAATGCAATCAATAATCAATTATTGTTTTATGCAACAACTTAATGTACATCTCTTTCACATTTTAGCACTATTTGTTCTTAAAATTTTGGTCCAGTGACATAAGATTTTTTCGAGTTCTCAACTGTAAACTTATAAATACCAATTAGATAGTATTAACTGTCACAGAATTAATGATCGGGGTAAGAGGTATTGTAACCAGGATTCGTAGCTAAATTTTGGAATTTCTTAGATTTGGACAGATTATAGGCTATATTTGTGAAGTTGTCATCGCTGCCATTAGAGGATCAATTTGAATTTTAAGAAACCATCTTTACAAAATTTCTACTTTATACTCAATTACAATTTGATTTTTTTTAATGTGTTTACAAAAAGTATTTAATCAATTTCGAAAATTAATTGTCTGTATCGCTTTGCCCTTGTGGCAATCCTCTAATGAGGAAATTTTTATATAATAAATATCTATCTCTGTCAGACAGAAAATTTATCACAATGGAAAATAATAGTACTACTTGCACTGAAGTCATTAGAATATGCTTAAAATATGCTATTGTGGACGAATCTATATTAACAGCAACAGAACATTCACTCTACAGAACCTCATGAATGTATATGTATACATTGAGAGTGATATATTTGATCTTCTTTACATTTATAAATTGTATTATGCGAATAATTCCAGAAAATATCCGTAACAAATAAAAAAATATATTAAATACCAAATAGACAAATTAAGTCAAATTAGGTAAACAAGGCAAAATAAAAATCGCTCCTACAGTTTCCAAATGCACAGAAACATGTTTATACCTATTTCACTCTTCTATACATTCACTCGATCGAATAGTGGTGAAACGGCATGTTGGGACCCCTAGGAGATTTCGAGCGTGAAATAAAAACGTACAAACTTTTGGGCACAGTAAGGAAATTGAGGGATGGAAATTGAAGCATATGTATTATTATTAATAATGCGAACCTCATTATACTAATCTTCAATTGTATTATATATTAAGTTGCCTTAGTGGTACAGCCTTATAATGCATTTGGTATGTAGAGTGTGTGTGTGTGTGTGGGGGGGGGTTCTTTTTAAGTCTGTTTTTGTAGCTATTTTTTTATTGTACAAAGGACGAAGTTGCACCACGATTATACATATATACCTAAGTTTATGGCTAAGAGAGAGAATGAGAGAATATTTTTTTTTATTTATTCGCATGACCATTTTATGTATGAGTATAGAAGTGTGCGTATGTACTGCAGACACACACATATATGTATACTCAGGCTAAGGATGTATGGAGAGCTTATGTCCGCGCGGCCATGAACCTACGGGTTCGATAGTGCTAGTGAGTAAGTATATATATATATATATATATATATATATATATATATATATATACAGGATGTTGCAGATTAAGTATTGCAGACTGTTAGGGGTTGTAGAGGGGACTTAGTAGATTAAGTTTTGATAAGGAACCATGTCCGGAACTTACCATTTCGATGTAAAATGGGTTTGAAGATCGAAACACAATGGGCTGATGCTGATGCCATGTGTCTTGTGTTTCAGAATAAGTATTACTGACTTCTAGGGGTTGTACTACAAGTGTGGTTCCACGTGGCGGCCCTGTTGTTTGTTGCACAAAGTGTACCTGCGACGCATCTTTTCATACACACGCCCCCCAAGACCTGGTGTCTGCTTAATAATTTTTGCACGCCAGAAATCGTGCAAGAAGATCTTCCTCCGACTCGACTGGTGCAGTACAATCCCTAGAAGACTGTAATACTTATTATGAAACACACGACACAAGATATCAGCCCATTGTGTTTCCATCTTGAAACTTATTTTACATCGAAATGGTACGTTTCCGGACATGGGTCCCTTATCAAAACTTTATCTACTAAGTTCCCTCTACAACCTTTAGAAGTCTGTAATACTTTTTATGAAACACAAGACATACGATATCAGCTCATAGTGTTTCGATCTTAAAACTTATTTAAATCGAAATTGTACGTTTCCGGACATGAGTTCTTTATCAAAACTGTATCTACTAAGTCCACTCTACAACCCCTAGAAGTCTGTAATACTTATTTTGAGACACCCTGTACACACACACACACACACACACACAATTATATATATATATATATATATATATATATATATATATATATAAATTTATACGAAAACGCCTACGAGAGAGAGACACACACACAGTCTTAGATGTGTTCTTTTTATGTAGGGCCTACTATAACGTGGATGTGTAACTACTGTAGACATGCATGTATTTGGTTACGTATTCGTATATTTTTTCTTTAATCTTGGAACAGGAATATGCACTTACGGTCAAACCGGCCGTGCACAATGTCATTGCAAATGTTTGCATTTCCTTTTCTTCGAAAAAAATGTTAATGAATTTCCACTACTACAAGTATTCAGATAGAAAAGTCATTTTGCGTACATTCCGGGCTCTGATATCTTACAGGATTAGATATTGATGAATTTATATTAGCTCATGTTGTCATGTCCCGCGCCGTAGCTGAGCGGTTAAGGCAGGAAGCCTTGGCGCAGAGCTACGGGACTTGCGCTGGTTCGAGTCTCCATGGGGGAAGAAAATTTCTCATGGTATTTCGGCCAGTATGGAACCGGTGCCCACCCAGCATTGTGAGGCATTTGGGTAGCTACAATAAGTAGCGGCTCCAGGTTGAGGAAACCAGCTATAACGGCTGGGGGAATCGACATGCTGACCACATGTCACCCCAACACTGGCTGATGATCATCTACCTCTGTGATTGACACATGTGGATGTGAGGCCAGCAGCCGGCTGGTAGGCTAAGGGTCCTCTAGGCCTGTCGCGCCAGGAGTTTTTTTTTCATGTTGTCATTATCTTCTAACAAAAGATAAATTTGCTTCTTTATATATGGGGCTTAAATCCATTGCACTAGTCTGCCACGTTAGAATTAATAATTTTTAAAATGTAATAGTAGGCAATTCTGAATAGCTATGCTCTGCACTTATCTTGGTCAAAGGTTCAAATTAAGAATGGTAAGAAATAACCAAATCAATCTAGTTTTAAATCATATTTCACCCTTTCAGCCCAGTTTTTAAGTCTTCAATGAAAAAAAATTATAAGTATCCTTTATGCTTGTAAAATTCATCCTTTAAAATGTACCTTTGAAGTTTTCATGCTTTCCTATATTTTGAAGATTTTTTCTATCCTCGAGGATTATTTGTTCACAAATAAGATTTAACCACATTGCAGTGACAAATGAGGGTACTAAAATTATTTTTATGATTGACTAACAAAACTAACTCGCATTGATGCTGATAAGGCTCTGCCTGTACCTGTACCTGTCCTGAGCTGATTTTTTCCAATAATCATCATCATCACCATCTTCACTCCAAGGTTTAGGTGATTTGCCTGTTCCAAATTCACAATGATTCGTTCCATCTCTTCCAAGATCTTCCTACATACCTTAACCCCTTTGGTTTATACTAATTCCGACATACTGTAATTTACTTCCCTCGAATTATGTATAATATTATTCTCCACGTCGGCCGCGGTGGACTAGTGGTTATGCTCCTTGCCTCTGGTCCCGAGGGTCACGGGTTCAAACCCGGCCGGAGTCGGTGGATTTTCTAGGACGGAAAAATCCAAGGAGCAAGTCCTCCGGGAGGGACTTTAAACCGTGGGTCCCGAGTCTGAAGATTTTTCATGCTTGTAAAAAACCCTTAAGTTTGAATGAAAAGGCCTCTAAGCAAAATTTACCGAATTTTCCCAAAATGACAAGTGTAACTAAATTAGTATGGTTCAAATTCTTCCCTGTAGGGGGAGAGCGCCTAAATCTCTGTAAAGGAAAAACATGGGCTTACAATACAAAAAAAAATATATTCTCCACCTCATTACAGTATTGGCCTGCTTACTGGGCGGTTTTCCTCTGGCTTTCGTACCAGATATTTCTTCACCCCTATTTCATTAACAATTTGTCACATGGCTTCCCATCGCATTCTACAAAACTTACCTTCTCTCATTACATCCGATTTCGGGTAGATCAATATTTTTTTTGTATTCACCTCTCTGTTCCGCTCGTTTTTGGTCCAAACGTTTTCGTAAGCACTCTAGTTTGAAATACCTGTAAAATTTTCTCCACCCTTAAAGTTACAGCTCATGTTTCGCATCCATATAACTGGAGAAAATAACTGTTGTATATATTTTCAGTTTAACGTTTTCGGACAGAAGGGTCCTTGTAATGCGAAAATATCGTGCATTTGAACTTTCAAAATTAGTTTTGCAATAATAATTTTGTACAAAATATGTGAATATCTTATAAAATAATTATGAATTTATTTTTGAGAAATAGAACATTTTTATTTTAGTCCAGACAAAATAAATTATTTTTGAAATAGTTATATACATTTCTATGCAGTCATAGGTATAAGAAATCAAACTTATTGTAAACTGTAATAAAATATTGACAAGAAAATAATTTATTGACAAACTGAAACCTTGTGAGGTCATAAACATTACTCACTGACACGATTTTCTAACATGCTAAGATACTGGATTACTTTTAAACAAAAAAAAAATAAAATATGTAATTTTAAAAGTATAGAAAAAATAGGCGGGGTTTGAACATTCTAAATATATATATATATATATATCATCATCATCATCATCCGGTATCATGGCAGCTGCCGCCGTCTTCCGGAAACCAAACGCCATTCCTCTCTATCCATCCATTGATGTTCCTCCATTCCTCTGATATTCATAGCTGCTTGTACCCCTTCTATCCAAGTTTTCTTCGGTGTTCCTCTCTTCCGCCTTTCCATTGGGATCCATTCCATAACAATTTTTGGCAATATTTGCTCTGGCATTCGTTTGACATGACCATACCATTGCAATCTTTTCTTTTCTATGATGTCTATGATGTCCGGCTCCTCTTGTACACCCATAATTTCCCTTATTTCTTTATTTCGTTTTCTATCCATTCTAGATTTTCCAGCTGATCTTCTTAAAACATCCATTTCTGTACTTAAAATTATTTTCATTTCCCTGGTAGGAATTTGCCAGACTTCAGCACCATATGTTAAAATGCTCTGATATATATATATATATATATATATATATATTATATATATTTCTTACAAGTATTAGGCCAAGGCCTGTTACGATCCTATAGAAAATTTTCCCTCCAGCGTTTCATAGGACGGCCAAGTGATCTTCGTTCTCTTGGTATATAATTATAAACAGCTTTGGGGTTCCGATTTGAACTCATTCTTTCTAGATGGTGTTTCCAATTTAGTTGGTACTATTTAATATACTCCAAAATTGGCGTAGTCTTCAATCCTTTTAAGATATCGGTGTTCTTTTTCCGATCCCATCTGGTGTTACCCGCTGTTCTGCGCATGAATCTCATTTCACAATTCGTTTTTCTGCTTTCGTGCTGTCTTTTTAGTGTCCATGCTTCACTACCATCGGTCAACACTGGTCTAGCCAAAGTGTTATATAAACGTAATCTGGTGTTTTATATATATATATATATATATATATATATATATATATATATATATGTATATAAACTCACAGATATATAAACAGTGGCATGAACATTAGCAAAGATTGTCAACAAACCGAATTTCAATAATATTATTCAATTTAATCAAAATTAAAATAGGAAGTAACACTATGAGATATTTTCAATTTATAAATGAAGTGGAGAAAATGTTTTTATATTTCACCTCATAAAGTTCCGTGTTTTCACAATACCGGTTTCAAAGGCTATTTTACCTTCATCATCAATCAAACTCCAACTGTTGGAGTTCGATTGAAGATGAAGGTGAAATTATCTTTGAAAGCTGTATCGTGAAAACACGGAACTTTATCTTCAATCGAACTCCAACAGTTGGAGTTTGATCGAATATGAAGGTAAAATGGCCTTTGAAACCGGTATTGTGAAAACACGGAACTTTATGAGGTGAGATATAAAAACAATACTACAAATGTGTTTGACTAAAGATGAAGGTAAAATGACCCCTGAAACCGGTATCGTGTAAACACAGAACTTTGTGAGGTGAGATACAAAAAAAAATCTCCAGCTCATTTATAAATTTAAAATATTATAGGCCCTACAACTTCAGATCTATAGAACAATGAGATGGGCAGCCAAAAAGACGATTGTGTGATCAGTTAACTACTGGGACGGAACAAACCAGTTGGCCTAACTCGTTATGTGTATGATCATGAAAAATGTTCACCAATTCAAACAATCCTCTTCCCTTTAAAAAAAAAAGTATCTTGTGGTAGTAGTGTAGTGGTCTCGAGCTATCTTGATTTGTTGAGTCAACAGGTTGGCTATGTCGCTGGTCAACTCAAGGGCAAACAAGTGAAATTTTTCTTGTAAAGCTAAGCACTGTCCGAAAGTCTTCTTTTATACTTTAAACGTTTGTTGAAAGACTTCTGAAGATAAACTCAGTCCGTAAATAATGTAGCACACAGATGTTATCTCTGTATCATTCAAGTTGCAGACTTTGAGGAGATTTCTATTATGTTTTGACGATTCGTAAACGTTAAGTTAGCTATTACGTAGAAATAACGTGCAAGTAGCCATTCAACGTGAAGATTCGTTTAACAAAAGTGTAATATTGACTAGATTTTTAGTATTTAAAAATGAACTTTCCAAATAAAAATGTTAAAAAAATAGATGTACTAAAAAAAGTTTTGTCCTCCTGAAATTTCATCTGGACACAGTTTAAAATATCAGGATTTTATGATCCTAATATACTGTATAATTCAACCCAGTGAAATTATAGTAATGATTATAATTGAATATATAAAACTGATTGTTTGTTTGTTTGTTTGTTTGTTCGTATTTTATGCGCCGCCATATCGTTCATTCAATTGTGATGGAGCTTTTTGAAAAATGTTCAGGAGATTCCAGGGATGAACATAAGCTATAAGATAGTTGTGATACTGAACTCCTACACCCTTAAAAATCACCCTTTGTAGTGAAAAACGTGAAAAAGTACCTTTTTGGACGCTTAAATGGCTTACGCTGCCTAAACCAAAACAAATATACAAAAATTAATATATACACAGAATTGAATATCTAAAAATAAAACTCTACAAAAAAGTCCGCGTGAACATATGTTTATCTTTTACGGAAAACTCACAATAACCATTTTTTTGCCTTTCATTGATAGGCCTACTAAGAAAATTGGGATAAGTAGATTCCTGTGCAAGCGTAGCAGCGAACGGCGAGTATCCTTTTACAAATAACTCACAATAACGATATTTTTTTCTCTCAGCTCATTTTTGCCAAGAAGATCGTGATAAGTAGATTTCCGCGGGCAACGTCGGATAATCAGCAGGGGATATCTAAAAATAAGTACGATATCAATTTTTCTCTTTTACATAAACATAAAAACACATTCGTTTTCGTCTTTCAGCTCATTTTTGCCAAGAAGATCGGGGTTAGTAGATTCCCGGGCAACGCTGCGTAATCAGTACGGGGGTATATAATAAAAATAATTAGGTTATAAATGTTTCCCATTACTTATTCAACTAAATGTAAAACATTCATTTTCACCTTTCAGCTCATTTATGCCAAGAAGATCGGGGAAAAGTAGATTCCCGATCAATACCGGTTAATTAGCACGGGATATCTAAAACAATTGCGATATGATTATTTTCCTTTTTCTTATTCAACTAAACATAAAAACACATTAATTTTCGTCTTTCAGCTTATTTATGCTAAGAAGAGCGGGATAAGTAGATTCCCGGTCAACGATGAGTAATCAGCACGGGGTATCTAAAAATAGTTGCGGTATACATTTATAATTATTGTTCCTTTTACTCATTCAATTAAACAGAAGAACACATTTTCTTTCTCGGTGCAGCAGCACACGCCGGGTGTTAGCTAGGGCTTTTATACAATCTGGTTTTTGTTTCGCGTTCGGATATTTTGAATTTAAATACTTCATTTATTGAAAAATAACATTTCTTAGTATTTTGCATTATTTCATTTATGTCTTCCTGGATATTATTATGTTTATACAGTCATTTTAAACAGGAGTCCGTAATTTTTTTCAGTTATTGAAATCATGACAATTTTTACTGTTTGGGACTGCTGATAGTAAGTGTCAATTCTGACAAAACAATCACAGTCTTATTCAATGAATTCGTACTAGAGACAATTGAATTAGCCTAACCTTAAATTGGCGATACAATAATTCGTCCTGCCAGTTATTTATATATTCCGGACCGCAAAGAAAACAAAATCATATAAAACTCTTAAGTTATTATTATACATTATTATGTAATTTCATGCAAATGTAAGTAATTTTTATTCATTTGTTTTTCTATTGTTATATATATATATATATATATATATATATATATATATATCATATAATCGAATATGTGTCTGTTTGACCTTTATAGATTTCTAAACCGTTCAACCGATCTTCGTGAAAATGTATGTATAGGATTTCAGATGCGGCAAGTGTTTAGCCGTTATCTATTATGTTCTAAAATCATTAGGTGTAGGAGTCCATCTTAAACGAAATTTTAAAAATCGCTCTAGCAATTGCAATTTTCGATGTTTCAAAACAAAACTCAGAATATCGAATTAAAGTAAACCGAGGTATGTATTTTCCGAAACTCAGCTAAATCTGACCATTAGAAGTGGGGGTTTACCTGACATTTGAAATTAGCAACTTCCATTTTGGTTTGTATCAGTGTATACCATATAATTAATGTACCCTCAATATTTAATTTATTAAGGAGTAGCAGCGCATGTCGGGTGTTAGCTAGTACATTATATAATAATAATAATAATAATAATAATAATAATAATAATAATAATAATAATAATAATAATAATGTTTTAATTATTCGGGCAGAAGTAAGGCCATAAGGCGTTCTTTTCTACACAACCAGCACCAACATATAAAATATATCTTAAAATAACATGTAAATACTCGTATAAGTCATACTAAATTACAAAAAAAAATTATAAAAATAAATTGAATTTCAAAAATATAAAAATCCCTACTTTTTAAATACAATTTAAAAGTAATGAACGTATTTCCTATGAAAACATTAAATAAGAAATTAAAAATTAATGCGGAATGAATATACATAATTTGGATCTAAATCGCACAGTGTTTGAATAGTCACTTGTATTCAGGGAATTATTAAATTATTTTGAATGGAATAAATTTAAATATTTTCGGACAAAAGAGAAACGGAAAAGATAGGTGAATTATATGATCTTTATAAGAAACCAGACATGCGGGGAATGAAAGAGGGGTGTGGTAACTTCTTACGGTAAAACCAGAGTAAAATCCGACATGGGATATGAGTTCTATATTTGCTTGCCAATTATCCTGGTATGTTGGTATATGGTCCATAACAGAAGAGATTTGAAATTCTTGTAGGATGTCCGCATTTCCCTTTTTGACTATTTTTATGTACCTGAGCTAAAGTTTTCCAATTATTCCCTGTATAATTCATCTTCCTCAAATCATGATTAATCTCCAATATCATAATTGATCTATCTACTGATTCTTT
Organism: Diploptera punctata; assembly: GCA_030220185.1. Taxonomy (NCBI): domain Eukaryota; kingdom Metazoa; phylum Arthropoda; class Insecta; order Blattodea; family Blaberidae; genus Diploptera; species Diploptera punctata. The sequence continues at coordinate 13,361 of JASPKZ010009519.1, read as the reverse complement.
CCTCTCTGAATTTACTGTGATCCTCTTTTGCTCCCCTTTCTTACCATATGTTCTGCCCATACTAATTCTACGACACTTAACTATGATTTTTAACGTTTTATTATGAATACAATGTACTTTCCTATTATTTGCTCTTCTCCTTTCACCTATCTGTTTGAATTTATTTGGTCCAAAGATTTTTCTAAAATATTATATATGTTTTCTCCTTTAAACGAACAGACCAGGATTCGCATCAATTTAATATAACTGGGAAATTAATTGTTTTATATATTTTTAGTTTAACGTCCAAATATTTTGCGGAACGGAGGTTTTTACGTTGAAATTGTCTCTGTTTATTTAGTTATGTCTACATATCTTCGAGCCATATGTAACTATAAGGGGAACCAGTGTCCTGTATATTTTTGAGTTCTAGAAAAGAAAAACATGTGACATAAATTGATTGTGAAATATATAAATTTGCTCTCTAGTGATATCGTAGTACGTGTGAAAGTGCTCCTTTGTCTGGTAAATGTTATAAGAAGTAGTTCTTCCTCATTAGTCCGTCTGGAGTGAGTGATTGCTTCGGATTGATACAATGCATTTTCTTGCAGACGTTTAAACAATAGAAACAAGCTACAAGAAATTGTATCTTAACTCGTACTCCATTTCTTAATGTCAGGTTTAACTAATTCATTAATTCTTCTCGGGAATTTTGTAGATAATTACTTTCTTCGCTTGTTAAGAAAATTACTAACTGTATTTTCACACTCTTCTGTAAATAACAGAGCACAGCTCTGTAAAGTTCATTCGCTTTGTCTCATCTTTTTTTTTTTGTTGTTTCAAGAACAGTCCGTCCTCGATATGGAGATTTCTTACAGTGGATTCACTCTCAATTAGTTACGAATCAAAACAAAGGCCGCCGAATGAAAACGAATTTTTCTATCAACTGACAAATAAACCTTGGCATAAACATATGGACCACATGTCCTAATAATGTACTTGCCATTTAATCTCTCTCTTGATAACATGTTGATTCCTTTCCAGAATTTGACATATCGTCATCATCATCATTATCATCATCCATGCAAGTATTAGGCCATGTGGCCTGTTACAGTCCCAAAGAGGAATTTTCCATCCAGCGCTTTTTTGGACGTCCCAGCGATCTTTTGCCTTGGGAGCAGTAGCGAAGTATGGCTTTTGGGATTCTATGAGACGGCATTCGTTGAAGATGGGCTTTCCAGTTGTTCTGGTAGTTTTGTATAGGTATGGTGAAGAATGGGCTCTACATCCAACTCTTCCATAATTTCCTCACTACCATATCTTAATACTGGTCTTGCGAGAACTTTATAAAGCCGTAATCTTATGTTCTTCTGTACTAAAGATGGTTTCATTATACTGTTAATTATCCCCGTTGTTTTTGTAAAATTTGACATAATGTCTCTATCAATAAGAAATACTTATCTTCCTTTCCGACAGATTGAAGACGCGGCGTGACGGCTTACCCTCAAATATTTAGGAATGATTAATTTAAGTCTATTTGCTTATAATGTAGTATAATTGTATTGCAGGAAAATAGCTATTTTTGTCAAAAGTCTTGAAAACTATCGTTCTATATACAGCATGTAGTACGTATCTTCCTTATGGAAGCTCCTATAAAGGTAAGTCACCCATTTTTTTGCAACAAAAAAAAAGCGCTGTTTTAACGGTTTACCGCGTGGCTTTCAGACATTCGGTGGTTATTTACTTCAACCTGAAAGTGAATAAACTATAGTAACATTTTCATTTAGAGTCAAACATTTTTATTTTCCTTTCATTTAGTTTAACTTATCTTATAGATGTCTTTCATCGTTTTATCTCGTAATTATACTCTACAAAATATTTCCAACCATCTCTTCCTTGGCAATCTTGATTAATGCTTTAAAATTGCCTTAGGATTCCTCGATCACATGGTAAAGTCAGTTCTGTTGATACTTGTGGGTGAAATATATTATTGGGTCCAATTTGAATTTATCAAGGTTGGAGTTTATTCTGTGATCCTATCTGGTACAGCCTGCTGTTCGGAGCATGAACCTCATATCACTAGCTGTAATTCTGCTGTCATAACTTTTCGCAAGGGTCTATGCATCGCTCCCAAACAGAAAACAGTTCTCGCCAATATCGTGTATATTTATACTGCTGCGAGTATGTTTTTGGATCGAAATATGTTTCATTACATTATTTATTATTCCTACAGGTTATTACGTTTTGTAATCTTGTCGAATGCATCCATCTCTTTCAAAAATGACATTGTGAAGCCGAGATAGTGATAATGGTTCACTCTTTTTATAATTTTGTTGTCTATTCAAATGTTACGGGTACAGTGTCCTTTAACAAAATCATTATTTTGTATTTTCCAGCTGACATTTTCATATTTTTGTTATTGTTAATGTTTCACCAAATCAAAAATACCGAACTATAAATCCAGTTGTTTAAATCTACTGACATCTAGCTGGAAGGAAGTGGAGATGTTCAAAGTCATCTTAAAAACAATACACAAATCGTGTTATAACCAATGATTATGTATTTATTGCAGTGGAGCATTAATAACAGCAAATAATCAAAATCGTAACTAATTAAAATGAGTGCATAATCAAGCACACAATCACTGAGAAGTAAACAATACGCCCGTTGATAGTATGTTATAGCTCATACATAACACAGAGTTGCGTATCAAGATAGAAGAAAATTCTACTATCCTTAATTAAAAACTAATTACACTGCCTGATGAAACATAGGCCTATTGGAATAGTTATGAAAATACATCAAAGAACTTAACCAGGAATATTCTTGAAAATTTAACCCTTCCATCAAACTCACGTGGATCAAATCATACAGACTTATGTATCCTACTCATACAAGGAATTTATGAAAGAGAGACAGGCTTGGCTGTAATGAAATCCTCATAGCTAGAAACAATGCAGATAAAATATCCAAAAGAAAATATTGGTATCATGTATTCACTGATGGCTCATGTAGTTGTGATCAAATGAATGCTGGAGCAGGTGTCTTCTCCTTCAATGCTTCAGCTGGACAAAACAGATCTGCGTTTGATGGTTTGAAGCTATCTGTATAGCACTTCAGTGGCTAAGTTATATCCAAGAAAAGCTTGGTCTGGCAGTCCTGTTGATGGACTCAGAATTTGCTATTCAAGCAATATATAATACAAAACCTCCTACTACAGCTCAAATCACAATATATTTCTATACAAACAACTAAGTACCAAGAAGAAAAACGTTAATCTTCAATGATTTCTGGACATTGCATTGTAAATGCAAATCAGGTTTCTGATAATCTTGCCAAGAAAGCTTTAAATATGCTTCAGATCTTTAACAGACCAATGTGTTTTTCTACAGCAAAGACCTACATCGAGTAATCAATTAAACGTACATGTCAACATCATCCCTCAAAAATAATATTAGCTTAGGAAGGGAAGGAAACAAACAGGAACTTTTAGATTCTCCAAGAAGTATAGCAATAACCGAAATCCGACTGGATGTTAGATATGACAGCCTTCCACATCACTTGTATCTTCAGCATAAAAACAAGTGCTATGGGCCCATTGTGTGACGAAGGAAAATCGATGAATAATGAACATTTAATAAGAGTCAAAACCAAAAGCTCTGAGAAGCAGATACTGCTGAGAAACAGCAAGTATATTAGGATAATAACTAATTGTTAAATTCCTGCCATTTGAAAATAAATAAATAAATGTTACACAAAAAAAGATAAAAAATTAATTTCATATCATCCTGTTCCCTTAAATATCTCAAATTCTGCTAAATATTAGAAATATTAGTTCAAATTACACAGTAAATGAGATTTAATTTGGTTCTCAAGGATTGTTAATAAAATGTGTGCTTACATACATAATAGCATGTAACCTTGATAAATAAATCACTGAATAGCAAATAAGTTAACAAGAAGATATTAGAAGGCGGTCTCATCTAACAGAAAATAAATGTTACTTCTTTCATCCAGTTGGCATCTTGCCTCAGTTTATTTTATTTTATAGAACTGCTAAACAAATTTATTTCTTAATTAAATTTATTGCAATACTTGCATGATACAGGTAGCATTTTATTACACAGTTTATCTAACAAATTTATACTGTCGCATTTAACAACTGCATTTAATTTGTATAAACATCCGAGTGATTAACTGATTAAACTCAGTTTATGATAGGCGTTAACGTTCAACTGACAGAATATTATTTTGTTATATCAACTATGTTAATCTAATCTACCGATGAAAGATCAGGAGGTGCAGAATTGCCAATAGTATCTTCTTAAGTACTCCTTATAGTCTTAAGCTCATTATCTACTCCACTATATATATCGAAAAGGTTGATTTTAAAAGAGTATTTATGAAAAATCTTTAAAAAAGTTATGAACAGAATTTAAATTGGAGTCCACGTTTTTAATACTCTCTTCTTTTTTAGAAATTGTTCTACAATACAGTAGTTTTCCTATAACGCATTTTAAATTTTACTCCTCCATAAATTCTTATTCTTTGCATCACTCTACGTTAATCCTGTAGACACCGTACTGCTATTTACTCCTGAACCTACTGTTCGTTTGGTCTCCCCTTTCTTCTATTGCCCTCTGCTTCAAAATTTAATATAATCTTTGATATTCTGTCATCTGACATCCTCTTTACGTGGTCAAATCATTTCAGTCTTCTACCTTCAATAACCTGTAGAACATATTTTTTGGACATCCATTATTTCTCTGATTTTAGTATTTCTAATTTTGTCTCTTCTTTAATTTCTAGAAGCTCTTCTGCAAAAGTCCATCTCTGTCACCAATTATTTTAATAATAATGTTTTATTTATTCTGCTAGAATTAAGGTTATCTAATCATCTCATTCTGTCAACCAGCACAAATATATGAAGTACAGATTCACATTTATAATTATATAGTACAGTTGATAATAACGAATGTAATACAGACATTAATGTAGGCCTATTCGGATTCAAACTTTCCATCTGCTTGCAATAGTTAAGACAGCTGAAGAGAGAGAAAAGTATGTCTGAACCGGGATATGAATCCAGTTCTCCAGCTTTGTACTCTGGCGCACTTCCTTTGAGCTATCCAGGCATCCATGGTCAGACATGAGTTTTTCTCACTTTTTAAATACCCTTTACCCTTTGTAGTGAACACTAATCATATTACAATAAGCGCTACTTCCACCAGGAAGATATTAAGATGAGATTTTGTTTTCTGTGCCATATCAGCTAATTACAAATGTAATACTGAAATTAATGTATTCAGACTTGCCCTCCGCATATAATAGTCAATACAAATAAAGAAAAAAATAATTAATATCCATCCATCCATAATAATTCTGCCCGAGGGCAGGTCTTTCACTGCATTTTAATGCTATGCAGCTTTACTATGGAATTATAGATGTGGTAGCTTCCCGTTGCTTTCCACACCGGTGAAGAATGATGATGATGATGATAATAATAATGATAAGGATGATAATGATGGCCATATGATTTCGGGGACCGTTTGGGCCTTAAACTTTTCCTGACATTTGTCTTACAGGTGAGGAAAACCCCCGATGAAAACCTCACCCAGAAAAACTGCCCCGACCGGGGATCGAACCCTGGCCCGCTGCGTGACAAGGCAGCACGCTACCTCGAGACCACAGCGGTGGACATTTAATTTATAAGTGGACGAAATGAAACATTGAATGCATTATGTTTTGCAGATGACATGGTATTAAATTTTGACAAAAAGCAGTCTATCAATTAAATAATATATGTAAGAAATATAATATTATAATTTCAAAATAAAAAAAACTAAAGTTATGGTGTTCCATGGAAGGTGCCCAGTAAGAAAAAACATGGTAATTGAAGATAAGTGTTGGAACAGGTTTCACACTTCCAGTATTTTGGTTGCGATATAACTTACGAAGAAGAACAAGACATAAATAGCAGAAATTTCAACATATTTGTGAACCAATCAGACGAACACTGAGGAACAAAGTTAGAAAGGAGACGCAGCATTTTACTCAACGATGACACTACCAGTGGCAATGTGTGAAAGTGAGGTCTGGGTCCTGAAGGAAAAAGCCAAAACTAAATATAAAATTCAGGCAGCGAACATGAGCCTCCTACGGGCAGTGGAAGGTTGTACAAGAGAACAACATACGCAATACAAATAAGACTATTAGAGAGTAACTAAAAGTACAACCACTTCTTCAACAAATAGAAGAAGAAAGAACAACTGGGTAGATCATATGTAGAGAATGACAAGGAATAGGTTACCAAAGATGTCATTGATGTATAATCCTGGGGGACGAAGATCGGTATGAAGACCAAGAAAACGCTGAACTGTACAAATGTAAGTTCGGAGCAGGCAGAGACCTAATCCGTGAAAGAAGAAGATGATAAATTAAAAACAAGATTCATAATAAATTTAAAAAAGACATGAAAAAATACAATGTAAAATTCATATACATACAGCCCTTATTTTGTACCCATAAAATAGTAATAACAGTAATAATGTGTTATTATTATTATTATTATTATAAAAAGTAAAGTAAAGTGATCCCACAACAGGCCCGGAGGCCCTTGGGGTAGTAGGAAGTTAAGGCTCCCACTTTTTCTAGACAATCGGCACTTTACGTCAGCCGGGCTGTCAGCTCTGCGTGACGGCCGCCTTTACCACCAGAACAAGCGTCCGGTACTCATTTCCGTTCGAGGCTGAGTCGACCGCAGGGCCATAGTGCCGCCAACGGGACTTGAACCCTCGACCCTCCGGCTTGTAGCTCAGTGCCTTAACCACTACGCTATGGGGTGCCCCATTATTTTATTATTATTATTATTATTGTTATTATTAGTATTATTATTATTATCATTATTATTATTATTATTATTATTATTATTATTATTATTATTATTATTATTATTATTATTATTATTATTATTATTATTATTATTATTATTATTATTATTATTATTATTATAAAACGAACCATTAATTAGTACATGCATATTGAGCGTGATAACATTCGAATTAAAATTTAACAAATATAAATTTCTTTTAATGATTTCTTATATTACAAATTTTCAAATTAAAAATCTGCAGAAGTCCATTTTTAACACCAAACAGTAAAAACCTTGCGGAATTTCAGGAAAAATGTTGATAAAGCCAGGATATCAATTAAACTCACATAATATTGAAATGTTATTTGTAAAGCAGGATCTTAGGTTTCTTAAGGTAGCCAAATGCCTCGTCATCTAATAAATGACGCGCATGAATGGATTAACGAGATTCCCTCTGTTCCTATCTATTAATTGAAATTATATCTTATTAAAATTACATGCTATTTAAGTAATAATTCTGTGTATTGAATATAATATTTCACTGGATAACAGCAAATAATTTAGGTTCTTTAGATTTTTATATACTTATTTAATTTCATTAATGAGTGTAGGTTTATTGAAAAAAATAAAATAAACTGTTAGAGTTTTCAATATTCCTGGAAGTATTTAATTAGAATTTCTAAATTCTTATTGTCCACATTCTAATTAAATACTTCCAGAAATATTGAGAACTCTTAACAGTTTATTAAACCTATACACATTAATGACTTAATGGTTCGATTCCCGGTCGGGACAAGTTTCCTGGGCGAGGTTTTTCCCGGTTTTTTGTCACTTGTAAGACAAATGTCAGGTAGCTTTCAGGCCCAGAAAGTCTCCGAACATCATCTAACCATCATCATCATCAATATGATCCCCGATGTGAAAAGCAACGGGAAGTTACCACACCTATAATACCTAGTAAAATGCAAAGCATAGCATTAAAATGCTATGATTGCAGTGAAGGACCTGCTCTATGGCAGAACACTATGTTTTTCTACTTCATTAAATTAGGCATTTTGACCTGTTTTTACATCAGGTGAGATTTAATGAATCTTCCGATCTAGTAAATGGGCGTCCAACACTTCTATGTCCTATTGGTTTGTACTTTAATAGCAACTGGGGGATTCTATCTGCAGGCATTCTTTTAACATGTTGCTTCTCATATTGTCAATTCAATTTGTTAAATTAAAAATCTTTAAGTATTTTCTAATATCTTCGTACTATAGAATATAAATTCTTATTAGTCAAAAGGCATTATGGTATATTTTAAAAGGTTACAACTGACTAATATTTAAAAAATATTAAATTTTCAAATAAAAATAAATAGCAATAAAAATACAAGTCACATGCCTTTAGTGTTATGTATTCTTGGGAAATAATTTTAATGTGGAAGTCTGGACGGGTAACAGGTCTCCGCCGTGATGGTAAGAGATAGCCCCAACAAGTGTTAACAGTAACAAGTTGCAATTCGGACGGTTAATAAGTCGTTGGTGAAGTTAAGCGGCAAGTATTGTGAAATACTGATTAGAGCATCAAACGTAAATAGGCCGAATACAAGTTATGTCGCTATTCAAAACATAAAACAAAGAATAATATAATATAAATTATTACTAACTATTTCGGTGGCACTATCGAACGTGTAGGTTCATGGCCGCGCGGACATAAAGCTCTCCACACATTCCTATCCTGAGCTAATGTTTTCCAATCATCCCCTGTATAATCTACTTCCCTCAAATCATGGTTAATGTTATTCTCTCACCTCATTCCTGGCCTGTCTACTGGGCGTTTTCCTTCTGGTTTTCTTGCAAGAAGATTCCATGCCCTTCTTTCATTCCCCATTAGTGCTACATTTCCTGCTCATCGCAGTCTACGAGACTTAACTGTTCTTATTATATCTGGTTTCTTATAAAGATAATGTAGCTCACTATTAAATAATCTTCTCCATTCGCCTGTCTGTTCATCTCTTTTCGGTCTAAAGTTTTTCCTAATAACTTTATTCTCGAATACCGATTAAGTTTTTTTCATAGGCCAGATGTATGGAAAATGACTTGAAAAACCAAGAGAGAGATTCATCATGATTGTAAGCTGCTTATGACGAGAGCTACTACTGCTTGGGTATAATGCCATTGTTATTGATAATTACGGTGATGATGATGATGTTGATTACGCTGATAATGATATTCTTGTACTATTGATATAATTATGGCCCAAAGGTTTGAGGCATTCTACATATACTATGGAAATATTAATTTGTAATCATGTGTGTGTGTGTGTTTGTTTGTGACCGTACTGAACGTCAATACTGACCGCGCATCCGTCTACATTCCACAATGACTGAGAGAACAGAGAGAGAGAGAGAGAAGGAGAGAGAGAGAGAGAGAGAGAGAGAGAGAGAGAGAGAGAGAGAGAGAGGAGAGAGAGGAGAGAGAGGAGAGAGAGAGAGAGAGAGAGAGAGGTGGCATTATCGTTTATCATCACTGAGAGAGAAACATTACATTTGATTGGATATGTATATAGAGTAGCATTGCCAGCCCAAACATTTGATTAATCTACGTAACATTGCGTTGCCTGAATTCAGGAAAGCGTGGCTTATAGGTTTAGCAGAGGGATGTCGAGTCCCTTGATGTTATGTTGGCGCTTCAGGGATGCTCATCCCTGTAGTACTCACTTTGAGTAAACTTAATTAAACAAATAACTGATCTGATTCATTATTATAGTCTGCTGTATTTAAAATGACAATTATGCAGAGATTTCTACAATAATATATTATTAAGAAACGAGATAAGATGAGTCAAAACAATAAAACAAACTCCTATATCCTAGAGTGCCTAGCATAACCTAAAGAGTTGGAAGAATATTATTTACAAGCCATGAGTGGAACGGTTTGGAAGAGGACTGATTACATCAGGATAAGGAAATTGGGAACAGAGAAACAATTCCAGTTGTAATAACCTTCCATCCATCCATCCATCCATCCATCCATCCAATGGCTGATTGGCTCAAATTCGAGCTTTGGCCTCCCTTAACTTCTGCCTCCCATCATTTCTATTTTGCGCAGCAAGCCTCCAGTTGCGACACTTAAGTAGGTTTGCAGCATCTTCCTTAATATCATCCTCCTTATTTTTTTCGTTCTTCCAACCCGTCTATCATTCCAAGTGCCAATCCGCAAGTCCATTTTCCTTTGCTTTAGTCATCGTTGTTCTAGACCATCATTCCGAGGCATGTTGGGTTTCTGAACGTATTTATTTTTACGGGGTAGGGATGTCAACTCCACGCCCAACCTCCAGCAATCCTGGGGTGATCGATGATTTTCTGTTGGGGGTTTCTCCCTTAGCTGGTATGTCCCAATTTTTAAGCGTCGGGAACTCTTAGTATTAACCAGGAGCCACGACGAGGACGTGGTGCTTTGGGCTGAGCAGGAATAAATTACATTTCTCGGGTTTTATTAGTGTGCACCTGTAATAACCTAATGATTATAAATATTATTTCTTTTTTTTTTAATCTATGTTTGAAACTTTTACTTGCCACATGCCACCCCGGCCTTACAGAGACACAACCTGTCGGGAGAAGATTTTAAGCTATAGATCACATGCATAATTTTTTTGGCCACATAAGGTCATGGAAGACTTCCTGGGTAAGTGATCAGCTTAATGTCAAAGCAATCTCCGAGACAACACAAACATTTCAGGCAAGACACACCATTCTAGTATACATTCATAATAAGCATGGCGAATATTATATAGATGATTGTGGTGATCAGATTGTATTCCGAAACTATTTAGGCATTAAATTAGAAATGTATTCTACAATATACATTTGTTTAATTAATTTGATATTTTTAATAAAGCAATAAAAAACGAACGAATAGAAATTACTTAAATTTATGTTGAATCATACAGTAGTAGCTGTTACAGATGATTTTGTTGCCACATTTAAATAACTGGAATGAGAAATTAGTGTTTCGCTGATTTAAATATAACGGCAAAGCGCTAAACTGAACACGACATGCTATATAGAAGAGAATATAGAGTACAACTCACTAAACATTGTATTTCTTTAAGAACAATTTGACATCAAACGCGGGATGAACCACAACTGCATCACTGACAACCAACGGGTCAAACCTAAAGCAGCAGTCATATGTTTTAATACTATAAAACTTGAAACTACGAGGACATCAAAAACGGAACATGGATATTGAAGTGCAGTGAAAACGAGCAGTGTTATATTAACGTTTGGGCACTAAAATCAATTAAGTAAAATTAACAAGCCAATATGGACTCAAAAATATAAATTACAGAACTTTTTTATGCAAAATTATTGCAATAAAGTATACAAAATATCCAAATATATTGTCATGGGTGGCGGTGGTATATAAAAAATGTCGAATTTCTTTAATCTCGCACCAATTTTCACAAAGATTCCAATTTGTTTTTTATTTATGTCACAATACTTCAGTCTATAAACACAATTTATCTCGTAGTCACTTCTTCACACTAGTCGTTGTAACTTGCAAAACGGTCTTCCTCGGAGATCACAATGCAATCATTGCTTTTTAAATTACGACTGGACCATCCGCCACTAGAACAGTCGAGAAAATGATCCTTCTGGTAAACAAATGTGGAGAAATTGTTTGGATTTCTACACTTGTCTCACAATCCTAATCCGAATCCATTATGCCGTATAAAGTGAAATTTGAGTCTCGCCTCCGCTCTCGAAATTCAAAGGCGGTCATTTGAGCAACGGATAAATAATGCGTCATAATATAAAATTCAGTGACCTGCGCCTTCTTCATGACAACCATTAGACCACATTTTAAAAAATCAAACTTAACCAAGGTCCCAGGACTGACCACTTCAATCAAAGTTTTCTGTGATTTCCCCTGGTACAAGAGCAAATGCTGAAATAGACCAAAAAAAAAGTCTACCGCAGCAGCAAATAGCTGTTAAATATATGCAATCAACTTTCAACGAAATCACAGAATTGGCTATTCGTTTAAATACTCTTTATAAACTACCTTCATCTCAGGTACTACGGATTAACCTTATGATTCTCCGATGTACTTTTATTTACTTTCCTCGGAGGAACATTAGTGCGGAACTCTGTCTCAGTTGAAGTACGTATTAACATTGTGAATAGAAGAGACGAGAGCTAATTCGTTACATTCTCCTAGTCAGGAATTCCTAGTATACTGTACATTCCACATTCGTTTTGAACTTGATCAAGCTATAAAATGTACGCTTATAAAATTGATTACATTGCTATTGATTTCTATGGAAATAAAAAATACACGTGTTCTCATAAAATTTCGAAACAGAATAAAATGATTGGGGGGTACTAACAATTACAAAAGACAAAATAGTAAATTTTTCCAATGACACGATGGAACATAGCCAGATTAGATAATAAAGTTAATAATAATAATAATAATAATAATGATAATAATGTTAATGATTGAAAAGTCAGATGAACTCATTATTAGAATAACTAAGAGTGCATTGTTATGTTAAGTGTTAATTCCTTATAATTAATCTTACTTTACAAACTAACTTCTATTCTGATACATTGAATTGAGTTAGCAATAGTATTTTTTCACTGAATCCATTACAATATTTTTTTTCCGTGCACATTATATTTTCATTAAGTTGAAAATTGTCGACGTTGGTATTATGAACAGATATAGCGTAAGAAATTCGCATAACCAATGTCAAGAAATTCAAGGAAATTCAACGCTTTAATAACACTGACATAGCTTACGACTCTTCAAGTTTAAAACTCACATATAAAATTTAAAAAATCAGAAATGTGTCGTATTTAAAAAAAAATTGCATACCATGAAAGTAGAATTTGTACGAGCAGTGTTATATATGATGACAACGATGATGATGATGATCATAGTAATAATAATAATAATAATAATAATAATAATAATAATAATAATAACAATGTCCAACGCTATGGACTCGAGCTAGCGTGCTGCCTTGTCACGCAGCGGTCCCGGGTTCTATTCCCAGTCAGGACAAGTTTTCTGGGTGATGTTCTTTCGGGGATTTTCCTCACCTGTAAGACAAATGTCAGAAACGGTTTCCGAACATCACTTGGCCATTATTATCATCATCAACATATTAATTAAGTTTAGGATTAAGGCTTCTCCTGGCGCATCATTATCATCGCATATCATATATTATCGGGGAAGCGTAACACCGCCTTCCAGGCGCCCCAATCTCAGAAGTAGATTACAATAACACCATACCAGGAGAGAATACTAGAATGTCGAAGTGACAACGTGGTGGCATTGAATAAAATAATAATTCATTTTTTATTTATATACAGATTTTTAATGTTTACACATCTTTCTGTGCCTAAAGTTCTATTTTACTTCTTCTCCACTTGTCTCTATCCATCCATTCCATGTCCTCCAGTCCTCTTATTTTCATTCCATTTCTTATTTCATGCATCTACGAGTTTCGAG